>JAEBUO010000016.1:600000-817969 GCA_023014395.1 Amanita rimosa | reverse complement strand
TGCTTCGTGCGTTTCCTTAATCAATCTAGTTCGCAATCCGTCTTGGTCAGGGATGTAGGTTTTGCCAAGATAGTGAATAATGCCATTGGTATAAGACCAATCTTGTATGTTCGATTTGATCGGTGGGGCGCGGTGCGTGGTGATAACTTCTATTAGAATACGTCCGAAATCGTCTTTTGACATTGCTTTCTGAATTTCTGTGGCTAGATCTTCCGCAATAAGACGAATAAAGCGATCCTCTGGTAGGACTATGACGTCTTCTTGTAATTCAGTATTTCCCATATGATCAGGGCGTCGGGATAGGGCATCTGCTTCAAACATTTTCGTGCCAGGGACGTGTTCGACGCATAAATCAAATTCTGATAATAGAGATGACCATCTAGCTTGTCTGGGCGTTAAGCGTTGGGCGGTTCGGTAGTAGGATAGATTCTTGTGGTCGCAATGAACTATAGTGGTGTGGGGTGATCCGTGTAACAGATGTCGCCAGGTCATCAATCCTTTGATAATTGCTAAGAGTTCTCAATCATAGATCTGGTAATTCTGCTCCGTTTGTGTTAATGCGTGTGAGATAAATCCGCAGGGGTGTAGAGATCCTGTTTCATCTGCTTGTTTCAAGACTGCTCCTATTGCCTTATTTGATGCATCGGTTTGGAGGATAAAGGGTCGAGTAGGATCTGGCATTAATAATACCGGCATAGATGCAAATCGTTTCTTTAGAATTTCAAAAGCGTTGTTTCGTTCAGTGGTCCAGTCGAATGGTTCTGTTTTCTTAGTGAGGTCGGTAAGTGGTTTAGCGATGGCAGCAAAATTTCCAATGAAACGTCGGTAAAAGTTCCCGAATCCGAGGAATGATCGGACTTGTTTGACAGTGGTAGGGACTGGCCAATCGGCTATCCCTGCTAACTTTATCGGGTCCATCTGAATGCGTCCAGGGGTGATGATCATTCCTAGGAATTCGACTTCCTGCGTAGCGAACTTGCATTTTTCAAGTTTCAGGAATAGATCGTTATCTTGTAGCCGTTGTAAAATTCGTCTTGTCCGCTCCTCCAGTTGCTCTAATGTTTCTGCACAGATTAACATGTCGTCCATGTAAATGATCAGCCATCCTTCGTTGATCATGTCCCTAAAGTACTCGTTCATCATGGTTTGAAAGGTTGACAGCAAGTTGCATAATCCGAAGAACATTACTGTTGGTTCATAGAGTCCTCGATTAGTGATAAAGGCTGCTTTCCATTCGTCTCCCTTTTTGATGCGAACATTGTTGTATCCCCATCGGAGGTCTAATTTGGTGAAATATTTGGCGCCTCGTAACTTAGTCATGAGATCGGAAACAAGGGGAAGGGGATATGCGTTTTTGACGGTCCATTCATTCAAGTATCGGTAATCCTGACAGGGTCGAAGTGCTCCACTTTCTTTTTTTGCTACAAAGAAGAATGGTGACGCCTGTGGTGATGTGGATGGTTTAATGTATCCTTTCTTGAGTTGTTCATCAATCCATTTGTCTAACAGCCCTTGTTCCTTGACCGACAGAGGATAAAGTTTACTAGCTTTTGGAACAAAGCCTTCCTTTGTGTTGATTGCGTGATCCCATGGTCGGCTGGATGGGAAGTGTTCTGATGCTTTTTTGTCGAAGATGGTGCGCCATTGCTCATATTCCGTAGGTAATGTGGTGGATGGTTCGTCTTTCTTTAGCCTGTGCTCTAGTTCCTGTGATGCTGACGTTTTAACTCTAATCCAGTAGTCATCTTCACCCCATTGCTGGGAATCGAGGGCTAGCTGCCAGATTGCTTTTGACGACGTGTCCAGATCTCCAATTTTCAGAGATTTCTCTCGCCAGTTAATGATCGGGTTATTTTCTTCTAACCATGGTATTCCTAGAATCATTTGTTGATCGCCTAGCTTAGTGATCCAGAACCAATTGATAAATTGCTGTTCTTCGATCATGTAGCATATCTTGGTTCGATGTGTGATCATTCCTTTCACATTTACTGTTCCATCTGCGTTTCTAACTTTGATTGGTTTCTTAAGTCGTTCTTTCCTGAGCTCTTTTACTGCTCTTTCATCTACGAAATTTCCTTCTGCTCCACAATCGATTAGGGCAGATGTTCCAGCGGGTAAATCGGTCGATTTGATAGTTAATGAAATGCGCTTGTCATTGTTGGATAATACTATTACAGAATCAAGCGCTAACTGTTCAGATCTCGATAATAAGGAAGGGCCAACCGCTGAGTGACGCTTCCTAACTAAAAACCCTCATTCTCGAATTCGTTTAAGAGGGCATTCTTCTCTTCAGTAGACATTGCTGAAAAGATGGCTCTAATTTTCTTTGCTGGTTCGTCTTCTTCCTTCTGTTGTTCCTCAGTGATGGAACGGACTGCTTTATTCTGGTAAGAAGACCTGGATGAAGACGCATCATTGCGTTTCGGGCAGTTCCTGGAGATGTGTCCCTGTGTTCCACATCTGAAACACTTGCCAGTCTTTCGGTATTCTTCTTTTTGATCATCTGTCAATCGGCTAGGGATCGTGGTATTTATAGCTCTGATTGCTCCAGATCGATTATTATTGTTTCGATTGAAACGTGTTCCAGATCCATCATTGGTTCTCCTGTTTCCTTGTCCTGTCATGTCCCAAGCATTATGGTGATCCTCGGCTTTATCATAGGCTTCTTGCATCGTCTTGATCTTCCTTTGGTCCTGTAAGATCGTTCTAGCAAGTTCTAATGGTAGTCCTTTGACGAATGCCTGCAACTGAGCGGGTATTCCAGTGAGTCCAGAGGTTCCTATGTCCATACGAAATTTTCTGATGTACTCTGGGACTGAAACGCCGTTTCCAACTCTTAATTTGGATAGATTGTTCAGGGCTCGAAGGGCGCTGTTGACTTCTCCCCAGTCATTGATGAAACGTGTTTCAAATGCCTCATAGTCGCCCCATTTGAATATAGCTGTGGTACTGCCTCTGTTGTCGTTTAGTTTGCTTCGGACAATAGTCTTCCAGTCGTCTAGTTCTGGTCCCATGCATGCGAGCGCATACCTAACTTTCTTCTCATCTTTTCCTTCATAGTTCTGTTCATTGAGGGTAAAGTAATCCTCAAGCTGTCCTAAAAATGATCTTGCTTCGATTCGTTTGCCTGTAAAAGGTCGTATAGGCTGCGGTTTGATATCTCCTTTAGAGCTAGCACTGGTTTCAGACGCCATTCTTGGTTCAGGAGTAATCGGTGGTTCGGGGTTAATTGGTGGTTCAGGGGTTGGTGTTCTGGTGATCGGTTTCGGTTCTGGAGTAGGGGTTCTACTCGGAGTTCTGGGCGTCGGAGATGGGGGTGGTCCTTGTTTCGAGTAATCTGTATCAAACGGGTTTTCCTCAAGCTTGGCTTGTTCGATTCGTAGTAATTCCTCCCACTCTGCTAAAAGGCTGGCTGTGATTCCGTGTCGGTTGCTATCTCTAAAGAATCTTCTGTAGAGGGTCCTTCCTGGTTCGTTCTCTGGTTCCTTGACAAGGTAGAGCGGTTCTCCTTGTATTTCACTACCCCAGTCTAGGTAGATTTGATCGGGTAAATCGGATTCAGATACCCCTGAATAGAAGTCTCCTGAAAAGTATTCGTTTGGGACTGGTTCATTTCGTTTCCGTCCTTCTGTAACAAAGTACCAGGTTCGTTGGTAGAGAAAAACTTCTCGTCGTTCAAGGTAGTATTTCCCCTTATAGGTGACGGATCCATTCGGGGGTCGTTCCTGAGAGCTGCGGGTCTCAATGGTGTCGGCTAGGGATGATACCCTGAGCTAGTCCTGAGTTCCAACTTATGTTACGGTCGATGTCCACAACGTCGTTCAGCGTCCAAGTCTACAGCGACAAACAGAGTCTCGGTCTGTTCCCAGTCACTGGACGAGGGTTCTAGGCACTAAGTCTGACAGTGACGAAGGCTAGAGAGAGAGAGCGAAGAGAGCGGTAGAGGCGACGAGCAGAAGAGCGTTCAAGTTATGGATAAGATTTGACTAAGTTGGAACTAAGGAGCTACGGTACATGAGAGGGGTTTATATACGTTAAGAGAACAATAAGGACGTAAGGGGAAAGAGCATAGCTATCTGAGAAAGGAAAGGTGAAGGTAGCTATAAAAGGAGATAGCGTCCAAGCGTAACTATGGGTTTGTAACAAGTAAATGTAGTCCGTTAACAAAGGGAAAAGAGAACTGTAACATATACATGCTGAAACATGACGGCCTGATCTTAACCGCAAAAGAAAGGAATTGGTTAATGCACGCCTTGAATGGAAACATTATGAATGCAGGGCGAGTCATGAGGAACAAGCGGCAACTCCAAAACAAGGAAAAACTCCGAGGAGAAAGATATGATCCATATCTTTCTGCATATATTAAATGGAGGTTGCCAAGGAACTATACACCGCCTCGCATATCCCAGTATGGGGAGGACGAAATTTTTATGCCACCAGATCATGATTACTTCTTGTCCAAATTAGGAGAGGACGTCGAGTTCACACAGCGTTGGGTCCAAGGGATCTCAAAAGAGAAACCAGTGTTATCTGGATCCTACACAATGGCTATTCCCAAAACGGCACCATGGAAGGTAAACGGATACTGTTACCTGTATTTGTTCAAAAAGGAGTTCCATAATCAATTCCATTGGCCGGAATGGCCTACGCTGGAGCGGATTCTTTCATGGGAACCTGAACTCAGGGACTACTCTGCAGTTTTTGGGTTACAAGACAATGTGAAGCTGGATAAGTTCCATGTATTGGAATGGGCAGAATTGAGTCTCAAAAAAGATGAGATTTATACTTGGAAAGACGTGGAACACTTGGAGCGGCATGGGAAATTTAACAAACGAGCTAGGTTTGGAGGACAAGGGAAGTCAAAGAAACCAAGATCCAAATCACCCACGACTATATCCTCATTTGTACAAGGAGTCTCCAAAAATCCATCGGTCCGATCTTTACCTGAATTGGGACAAGTTACGGTTAAAAAATCATACTCCCAGGCAGTCATCAGCGCATTTGGACTGAGTAAAGCACTCACCAGGACTCAGGGAGCAGATTGGACTTGGAACGGAGGATCCGTCGCCAACCCTTTGGACTGGCTGAAAGAGGATCTCAATGCACCCAGTTCATCCAATACAGAAGCTCAGAAATGAGAAATTGACAACTGGAGAAGGGAGATCAAGAAAGACATTTCCACTCCTTATCCGTATCCGAAACCCTGATATGACAGACATATGCTCCATCCGGACATTCCTGGATTCTGTTACCTGTTCCTGATCAAAGCTCAGTACTGGGACGAATATAATTGGCTGGCATACCCGCAGATTCATGAAGTAATATCCTGGGATCCTAATCTACGAAATGAGCGAATCAGAATCTCGATTCGTCGAACCCACGGTTTAGAACACTGCTATCATATTGATAAGCAAATGAATGGGTATGACGGATGGGCGCACCTGGATCTAATGAATAGGTCTGGTTCAGGACACAAGCAACTCGGGGCATTCCGGTTTACCGCCGACATGCTTAACAACATGTACAATGCACTAACTGGTTGGAGAACTGTATGGGCAGAAGACACGGAACTGCCGGCTCCTCAAGGTGCTACTGCGGCACAGATTGCTGCTCAGGAGGACATTATCCAGAGACAGCAAATGCAGCGAGAGGAGACTATTACAGCAATCGGACAAGTGGTGGCCGGAATAGTCAACAAGTATCGACAGGCTAATCCAATACCGCCGCCTGCACCCCTTACTAAAGCAGAGATGCCCGATTATTATGAAGGGGACCCTCGCATGGTAGACGGATGGTTAAGGCAGATGAGAACATATTTCACGCTTGCCCGCGAAACCCAGTTAGACCAGAAGATCTCAATCTGTTTATATCGGATCAGAAAAGGAAAGGATAACCGAGTGGGAGACTGGGCGGGAGTCAAGCTCAAAGCAGTCCAAGATGTGGAACAAGAGTATCAAAATGAAGTGATAAACTCTGGATGGCAAACCAATTTGTCTTGGGCATCGTTAAATCAAGGTGTAATAGTAAATGACCATGAAATCCGACGACCCTTGCAGAATCAATTTCCTTTCACGTCTTGGGAAGACTTTGCAACCCAGATGCACGAATTCTTCATGTCAACCAAAACCCAAGAAAAGGCAACAGACACGATCCTGGCTTTGAAGCAAGGAAATACAATGATCGAGGATCACGTAGTCCGGTTCAATGCACTGCTACCATTGGTCGGTTGGGACAATAGAGCATTGATTGCACTATTTAAACAGAACATCAACCCTGCACTAGGACGAGATCTAATCAGACATGGAAACTTAGGTGACGATGCGACCCTTAAGCAGATTCAGGATTGGGCAATAGAGTTGGCACGAGCCTATCATAAGGCAACGGAAGCATACGGGCCAGATAGACAAAAAGGCAGGTACAAAGAAAAAACAGTTGCCAAGGATAGCAAACCGAACCAGTTCCAGTACAGTATGCCGATAACATCCAAGGATCTGAATGCTATGGATGTCGATAAAAGCAAGAAACCTGTTACTGGGAGCTGTTACAATTGCGGCAAAGAAGGAAACTTTGCCCGAGAATGCCCAGAACCAAGAAAACCGAGGTGGAAGGATAAGGGGAAGTGGAGAGCGAGAGAGGTTAAAATAGAGGAGCTCACCGAGGAGCAATGGAAAGAACTCGGAAAGGAAAAGGGTTTTGGCGAAAGCCAGTAGGCGAGCGCTCAGCGCTGCTGGCTGATAAAGTTTCGGAATTGAACAATGACTCTTGTGTAAAAAAAAAGTACAAGGATTGTTATATGGATATTCTTCTTATATTCATTGGATTTGAAACTTAAGTGTGAGCACCAAACCCAGGATTAAGCAATGGACCCCTGCGTGGGTAATGAGAAGGATATGGCAACAAAGCGAAACGGTTGCTATAGACTGTCTGAAGGGATGGGTTCATGAGAAACGCTTATCTGAAGTAACACTGCAACTGCTGAAGGAACTGAACCAGCAATCAGAGTCAGAAGCCATGTGGAACTTGGCACAGTTGCGACAACAAATTGTCAAAGCTTCAGGAAAGCAAGAAATGAACCTGAAAGGAATTATAACTACTATGGATACAGGATCCACAATTCCTGTTATAGCTTTAGTTGACTCAGGGTGTACAGGATTGTGCATTAACAATGAGTTTGTAGAAAAACACCGGATGAACAAATGATGACTCCTGCGACCGGTACCAGTCTATAATGCAGATGGGACTCGTAACACAATGGGAAATATCGAGTATATGGTTCAGTTTAAACTACGGATCAGGGACCATGAAGAGGTTATGGACTGTTGCGTGGCACGACTTGGAAAAACGGACTTGTTTTTGGGGCACAATTGGTTGCAACTGCACAATCCAAGTATGAATTGGAAAAAGCAGGAAGTAACCTTTAGCCGATGCCCAGGGACGTGTTGGAACCAATCCAGTGTGAGCAAACCTGAGGAGGAGGTGGATGAAACCGAATCCTTAGAAGATGGGGTACGTCTACTTGCTGTACATATAGGATCAGAGGAGTTGAAGCTACGGCCACTCTCAACCGACATTGCAGCAAAAGAGGCGCTGGCTAGCAAAAAGCGATCATTGGAAGAAACCGTACCAAGGCATTATCTCAAATATCAAAAGGTGTTTGAGAAAGAAACTTTTGATGAACTACCGCCGAGACGGCCATGGGATCACACTATTGAGTTTATTCCAGGAGGACAACCGACAGATTGCAAGGTGTACCCATTGAATGAAGAAGAATGGGAACAGCTGGATGAATTCCTGGAAGAGAACTTGAAATCCAGACGCATAAGACCAAGTACTTCTGAACAAGTGTCACCATTCTTCTTTGTTAAGAAAAAAGATGGAAAGCTGAGACCAGTACAGGATTACCGGAAGTTAAATGACATCACAAGGAAAAACCAATATCCATTACCGTTAATTGGAGAATTGATTGATCGACTATCAAAAGCCAAGGTTTTCTCGAAAATGGATATCAGATGGGGTTATAACAACATTAGGATCAAAGAAGGTGATGAGTGGAAAGCAGCTTTCAAAACTCATCGAGGCCTGTTTGAACCTCTGGTCATGTTTTTTGGTCTTTGTAATTCCCCGGCAACATTTCAGACAATGATGAACAATATCTTTAGGCAAGAGATTGCTGAAGGATGGGTTGTCATCTACATGGATGATATTTTGGTATTCTCCCAATCACAGGACGCACACACGATGCATGTTAATCGTATCCTGGCAAAACTGGAGAACCATAAACTGTCATTGAAACCGGAAAAATGTTGGTTTGATCAACCTCAAATCAACTTCTTGGGACTAGTCATTAGTCAAGACTCCATTCAGATGGAAAAGGGCAAAGTAAAGGCAGTGGTTGATTGGCCTATCCCCATGTGCAAGTGCGAACATCAGCAATTTCTGGGATTCATTAACTTCTATCAGCATTTTGTGCCAGGCTTTGCTAAAACGGCGAAACCTTTGACAGGTCTTACTGGCAAGGTTGAGTGGAATTGGACGGATCAACAGACCTTGGCCTTTCAGGGACTGAAAGACCTTGTGGCAAGGGAGGTAGTCCTCAAAATTCCCGATGATGATGGTCAATTTTGTGTTGAAGTAGACGCGTCTGATTTTGCAATTGGCGGAATTTTGTCCCAACAGAGCAAGGATGGCACATGGCAACCTGTGGCATTTATTTCAAAGTCGTTAAATGAAGCTGAATGGAACTATGAGATCTATGACAAGGAAATGCTTGCAGTCATGCATGCATTTTACGAATGGTCTCATTACCTGAAAGGTGCCAAGGAACAGATCGAGGTTTTAACGGATCATCAAAACCTCACATACTTCCGAAAACCGCAGAACCTGAATAGATGACAGGCACGATGGGTCACGGACTTGCAGGAGTTTAATTTTGTCATCAAACATCGGTCCGGGAAGTCCAATTCAAAAGCAGATTTATTGTCAAGAAGAGCAGGACATGAAAAGGGACAAAATGATAATGAAGGGGTGATTCTCCTGAAGGATCATTTGTTCGTGAGAGTCTATGATGATGATTGGGCAATTGAGGACATTATTAAGGAGATCCAAAAGGTCTCGGCTCAGCAGTGGGAGACTCAGGTTCGGCAAGGTATCGAACAGCAGGACCCGGACTTTAAAATCAAGAAAGGACTAGTTGAATGGAAGGGTCAAATTTACGTTCCAGCGGATACACGAATCAGGGGTGATTTAATTCAAATTCATCACTCCTGGGGACATTCGGGGGTTGTCAAGACTGTGGAAAGTCTCACTTGCAGTTTCTGGTGGCCGCAGATGTGAAAGGACATTGAGCGTTTTATATGAGGATGCGAAACGTGCCAGAAAGCAAAACCAGATCGACAGCCAAGAGCCACACCATTAAGTCCAAATGAGATCCCTGACGCACCATGGGAAGTCATCTTGGTAGATCTAATTGGACCATTGCCAGACTCAAAGGGGAACGACATGATCATGGTCATAGTAGATCGGTTCACAAAAAAGGCTTATTTCCTCCCAACAACGTTGTCAATTACATCACAAGGGGTGGCCATTCTGTTCAGAGACAATGTTTTCCGGGAACATGGTTTGCCAAGGAAGGTCATTAGCGATCGAGGACCACAGTTCGTCTCTAAATTCATGGACAATCTATACGGGATTTTGGGAATACAGGCTAATAGATCCACGGCTTACCACCCACAAACCGATGGACAGACAGAGTGTGTTAATCAGGAAGTCAAAGAATTCCTGACAATGTTTGTCAATCATTGACAGGATAACTGGAGTGACTGGCTTGCAGTGGCTCAATTTTGCCATAATGACCGAGTACATTCGTCTACTGGGTTTTCACCATTTTTCATGAACTATGGAAGACATCCCAACAAGGGGATGAATCCACTGTATCAACCAAAAACTGTGGTCATGGAGGAACTAGTTAAAGAAATCGAGGATGTCCATGCCAAAGCTAAAACCGCACTGGAGAAAACTGCTGAAGTAACGAAAAAGCGGTGGGATGCTCACAGAACACCAGCATGAAACTACTGTTGGCGGCGACAAGCAAGACCTGCTCCGCGCTATGACTAACGACGAAGGGTGTGATGAAGAAGACTCTAGATTATGTTAGGACTAATCCTCACACAATCACAAGCTCCGTAGAGAAGTAGATAGATTAGAGACGAAACTAAGACACAATAGTCTGTGACCTATGAGAAGGAAACAATCTAGAGTCTTAAGGACTCCTACCTACAGATGCACTCTTTATATACCTGAGTCGTTGGTCTGTGTGCACAGTCTGTGCAGCCGCTAAGGCTATGCATGCGCAGCAACAAGACCCAGACCCATTCCCCAGACCTGTCCAGACTCACCCAGACTCCCGGTCCCTTCCCGTGAACGCTGTTTCACCCAATATCTCCTAATAGCCTTGATTGTATAGCCACCCTGGGTTATATAATCCTCCTGCCATATCTGGATAGGGGTCCCGCGTCGTATGCTCGTGTCTTGTTATACGTCCATAGGCCTCTGAATAAAATACAGAAAAATACAGAAAAAGTCCAGATCGTAACATTCACTCCTATTGGCAGAGCTACTGGTCTGCAAGGAGTAGTACTTCTCCTCAGCTTTCGCCTGTCTCCACTGGCGATCCAATCTCACTGCTTTCTGATACCATCCTTCAATGGTCTCAGGTACTTCATCGGCCTCCATAATCCTTTTTCGGAGTCCAGTATTCAAACTGTGTTTGAACTCTTCGATAAGAGCCCTTCCCAGGTACCCGGTGCCTCGTGATACCTTTTTAAACTTTTGCACGTGTTCCTCACATGTACTGGACCCTTGCGTCATGGTCCGCATTTTTGCATTTCCGAGATCTTTGATGACTGCTCATCAGTGTCACTGAAGTCCCTTCTGATCTGCCTAAACAACTGTTCCACCGTTTGCAGAATTCCTTCTTCAATGTTGGCCATCTGCTCCAACAGATTGTCCTTCCAATCTGCGGCAAAGCCTTCCGTCATGTACAAGATGATCAACAAGATCCGCCCCTCTTCATCTGATTCTGGCATCTTTAATTGAATGTACAATCTACAAGCATTGATGAAATTTGTCACTTCGGACATCTTTCCGGAGAAAACCGGTGGTTTGGCAACATCTATTCTAGATGTTCCACTGTTACCAGTTCCGGGAATATTGAATACTGTCCCTGGCGGTATATTGAAAATATTGGCAGGGGGAGGAGTGTGTGCTGCTGCGGCCGCAGCGGCCTGTGCAGCGTTTGTTTGCAGCTGTGTCAGCTGGTTTTGGAGGGCTTGGATAGTTGTGGCTTGCGCATTGAGGAGGTTCAGCAATTCTGCTGAGGTCATTTCTTGGGGCGCCGCCATACTGTGATAGTTTGGCGGTGGCGATGTGGGTGATGGTGTAAGCGGGGGTGGTGGTGATGAGAATGGTGGTGCGGGTTCTCCGATGAAATCTGCATCGGAGTTGAAAAGTAGGTTTGGATTTAGAGTGGCTGGATTTGGTACTAAGATAGGAAACGGTGCTGCTTCCCACTGGTGTGGTTCCTCTGTGATAGAGTTTGTAGAGTGTGATGATGAGGATGAAGTAGATTCTCCTTCAGATGAACTAAAACCCACGTTGTTTGGATCAAGATCGCCTGTGACAGCGTCCCAAAAAGTATCGTTATTGTTTGTATCTCCTATCTTGTACGTAAAGGTGAGGGAGGTCTTGGCCTGTCACCTGCTTGGGAACATAGATATGGAAACGTGCACTCAGGGTCTGCAACCACCCCTGCAGTGCTACAATTTACTTTACTGACTACTGGTTTATTTATAGATGAAAGGGTCTATCTAAGTTGGGTCCAAACGGTTGTCCAACTGCCACTACACTGTACGGGTGCAGGCCTTTCTCAGAGGCGCATGGGCAAGTGTCGGCTACCTCCAAGGGGTATGGAAAAAAGGTGTATGTATGTAGATTACTGCTATAGCCTTCAGAGGCCTAGGCCAGGGCAATTTAACGCGCTAGGGGGCTGGCGAGGCTGGTCCCTAGATACGGATTACGTATCGTGTAATCACTCCGGCACTGGTCTCCTGTGCACAGGTAACCCTATCAACCAGGTTAGGTTCTTCAGTTTGCGTAGACCGGGAACGTAATGCAAAGCTAGTCGAGGGCCACGATGCAGGGCCACTGGTGCGCAGTTTTATAGGTTCTGGCAACTAATTCCGCAATTTTAATGTTGGCATATGACGGTGTGATCCCCCTGTTCTCTGTCCACTTATCCCTGTGGTCCGGGAATATGCAAGCATGGGGCTGTTGAGTGAACTAGTTGAGTTCTACTATCAGGACTCCCTCGGCGTGACGCCTAAGAGCCCCAGACAGCAGACAAGACAGGAGGAGGAGAGGAGGGAGGGGAAACCCAAGAGAACTTGACTGAGGACTCTGGGTGCTGGATTTGCACTCCTTATATACTACGACAGGTGGTCTGTGCACTACCCTAAGCCCTACTCTAAATATAGTATCGTATGAGTAAGACGACTGCACATGTAGTAATGGTAATGAGTCATCAGTGCCATGCTCCAATATCTTATCTACAGCTTTATCTAAGCGCCAAGCAATAGGCGCCTGCTTAGTCAGCATGTGTTTATATAACATGAGGAAAATAAATAATAAAATAGAAAATGACTTGGTGAAAAAGCTGTAGCTTTTCAGTTGGTCATGACAGCCTCAGTGAATGGCATATGGGTTACTCCCCCTGTAACATATTGCCATACACTTTTGGACTGGAGCAATGCTCTCATTAATCGTTCCCATATAGCATAATTGCTAGATCCTTTAAGAATGGGAACTTTGTCTTTATCATTATTCTCCACTCCCACTCTCCAATGGCTTTTATTAGTTTTAGCCATTTTATCCAAATTTGCCCAACCATATTTTCCTTTATGAGCAATTCAGAGACAAAAATGATCATTCTTTTGTTCTGTCAGGATAAAGCCAATGTCTTTTCGTAAGGCATGGCTTATTTCAGACAATTCCTTAATAGTAGGATATGTCTTCCACACATATTTTGACAATGCTCATAATTTTATAGCTGCCAAGTAACACATGCCTGGTTTACACCAAACAGGTTGTTCATATGTGTGTTTCAGGACTCAATTTGTAGTGTGTACAAATAAAAGTTCTCCTGACTCTAAAGCTCTATTATTCTGAGCATTTAGAAAATTCTCATTTTCATCATCAGATAATTCCCAATGAGAATTATCAGAGCCATATAATAAATCTTCAAAGGTCTGATCCTTTGATTCTTTTAATTCATCATGTGTAGGAATACGATTCCTAGGCTCTTTGGAGCGGGCAGTAATAATGATTTTATCGGCTTCTTTCCTCTTCAGCCGACTTTCCTTCTGACATTGTTTCTTGAGTTGTTTCTTGTGATGAGCTAACTCAAGTTTCTGTTTGTCAGAATCTATCCAAGATTCCGCTGCAGTAGTGCGGTTCTTGTATTCTTGAACTTCTTGTTGTAATTTATTAATTATAACATTTGCCTTTGTTTTTTCTTGCATATGAAGCACTTGTTCCTTGAAATTTGCCTTTTGTTGGATCATAGTGAATTCTTGTAAATCCAACTTGTCATCCTTTAATATCTCATTCTGATCTATTAAAGTGTCACAAGTATTTATGACATTTTTGACAGTTGAGGCAATTTCTTGGATAGTTCTTTGATGAGTAGCGACCATTATTTTCGCATCCTCAACTAACTCATTTGCATCATATGCCATATGCAAGTTTTTATTGAGAAGTGTGGAATCACTTCTCCTATTTTTAACTACACGTATTTTATTTGGGGATACTCCCAAATTTACAAAGGCAGTGGCAATATTCTGCCACTCCGAAGTTTGGTGTGCCCATCTGGCACATTTATCTCACGTCTCTCCTTCACTGTTCCCATTATTGGGTTGTACCCAAAGCAGGTCCTCCTTGATTTCCCACTTCGATGCATTGGTAACAACCCTTGCTCCCCATGTGGCAAGCCATTTATCATGGCACCTATTCTGCTCTGCAGCAGATAATGAATAAACCTTGTTAGGATCTTCGTTTTTAGGGAAGCTAATGGGACCACTTACTTTCTCCATGCCCTTTTTTGCAGTGGTGGCATAAGTGGTCCTAGATGGACCAGGAACAGGAATCGGTGTCCTGTTTTCAGTATTCCCTATGATAGGATAGGGAGTAGCAGGCTTATAATTGCCGCTGCAAATAGTGTTAAACAATTGCTGTGAGCAGAGCATCTCCACCAATTTCTCCAACAGGAACTGTTGTGGGTTTTGTATATTTACCCCTAAGTTCCTTGAAACGGCGAAGAGATTTTTTATTTCTGAGAGACTGAGCCATATTTCACTCATGGTCTTGCACTCATCGTGCAATCTTCTCAGCAATTCTTTTCTCTTCCTGTTTTTTGGCCTCCTCAATTTGTTTCCGGCGCTGGGCAATGATGTTTTGATTTTGCCGAAGTAAATCATCAGCAAATTGAACATCACAGGAGGTTGAAGGCCCAGAGCCGGTGGCACGTGTCTTGCCAGCACAATTTTTGTGCTCAACAGACACAAAGAGGTTGCCATGGAGAGGTGGTGACACATATTCCTGTTTAATAACAGGAGAAGGCGATGGTGAGCGGAGAGTGGGGAGAGATGAGGTGGTTGAAATGGATATTGCCAGACTTGCCGGCGGCATTCTTACTTTGCCGGAGCGGTGTTCCCGCTTCTTGGCCAGTCCTGAATCCATAATGTTGCCCAATTTGAATTGGGCTGCAGTTTCTTTCCCTTTGTAGCGTGATGCTACACCAAAAAGAGCTGCATTTTCTGATTTTTCATCAGAGATAATTATTGCCTCCTCAGGAAGGAGGTCGAAATAGTTGATTCGTCGACCCGACAAACCATTGCTAGATGGGGAGCTGGAGGATTGTCCAGCTATAGCAGCATAAGAGCTGCTTTGTCTGGCAATTTTGCCGGAAATGTGTTTGCCAGCAGTTTTGCCAGTTGCTGTCTCCTTTTTGCCGGTTGCCGAACCAACAATAGAGGTTGCCTTGCCTGTACCAGCATATTTGCTGGTTTTGCGAATGATTTTGCCGGATTTTCCGGCAACTTTTCCTGATTTGCTGACAGTGAAGATATCATTGTTGGCAACAATGCCAATGGTTTTCTTGCCAGTATTGGCAACAACTGATTTATTGCCGGGTGATCTGGCAGGCAAAGTCAAGGAAATGGAAATGGGAGACATTTTGCCAGAGGCGGCAGAGATGTTGGAGGAGGTAGAGGAAGACATTGTTATTTGCTATTTATATATTTATTTGTAAAAACAAGTAAATACGATGAGAGGGTTGGTTTGGTTTTTGGTTTTTGGTTTGAAGATCTGGAAAAAATCCAGTCAGCATTCGCTTTTCTAGACTAGTAGTGATGCACATGTCTTTGATGCTCCCGGTTAGGGCAGCACAAGTGCCTCCCTTGACAGGGACAGAGATCGCTTTTTAGGTAATTCATTGTCATCAGGGAAGTATCCTCCTTCCCTGATTTATGGTTTCAGGGCTCCATCAAATCCTGACAACCAAGATATAAAAGAGTATAGTAAATATCTATTTATAATTGTATACTATGCCACTAAGAAGTGATCCTAATCTAGATGGGATGCTAACCAGTGCCCATCAATGGTTTGCGTGTACCAAGGGACAATCCCCAAGCAGCACAACCTTCATATAGAAATAGACTACATAATCACAGAAAGATGGGATGAAAACCCATATAATGATATAAGTGCATAATTATTCACGGCCAATAGGGGGGCACATAAGCCTTTTGATCATGACTGTAACTGTCATGACTGACAGAAAAGCTTCAGCTTTTTCACCAAGTCATTTTCATTTTATTATTTATTTTTCTTCATATTATATAAGCATGTGCTGACTAAGCAGGCGCCTATCACTTGGCGCTTAGATAATGCTGAAGATAAGATACTGGAGCTCGGCGCTGATGACTCATTACCATTACTACATGCGCAGTCATCTTACTCATACCGTACTATATTTAGAGTAGGGCTTAGGGTAGTGCACAGACCACCTGTCGTAGTATAAAGAGTGCAATCCAGTACCCAGAGTCCTCAGTTGAGTTCTCTCGGGTTTCATCCCTCCTCTCCTCTCCCCTCCTCAGTTCTCTGTTGGGGCTCCTAGGCGTCATGCTGGGGGGTTCCTGATAGTAGAACTCAACTACTTCTCTAGCAGCCCCAACGCTTGATACACCCGGACCACAGGGTTAAGTGGCAGAGAACCGGGGGATACACACCATCGTACGCCGACATTAAAATTGCGGTATCGGTTGCCAGACACCATTAAAACTGCACACCTAGTGGCCCTGCATTGCAGCCCTTAACTTGCTTTGCATTACGTTCCCGGTCTACGCAAACCAAAGAACCTAACCCGGTTGATAGGGTTACCTGTGCACAGGATACCAGTGCTGGGGTGGTGACACAATATGTCACTCGTATCTAGGGACAAGCCTTGCCAACCCCCTAGTGCATTAAATTGCCCTGGCCTAGGCCTCTGAAGGCTATAGTCTTAATCTACGTATATACATCCTTTCCGTACCCCTTGGAGATAGCCGGCACTTGCCCACACGTCTCTGAGAAAGGCCTGCACCTGTACGGTGTAGCGGCATCAGGACAACCATTTGGACCCTGATTAGATAGACCCTTTATCCATAAATGAAACAAGTAGTCAGTATAGTAAATTGTAGCACTGCAGGGGTGGTTGCAGAGTGCATGTTTCCATATCTACGTTCCCAAGCAGGTGACAGGCCCAGACCTCCCTCACCTTTACGTACAAGATAGGAGATACAAACAATAACAATACTTTTTGGGATGCTGTCACAGGCGATCTTGATCCAAACGACGCAGGTTTTAGTTCATCAGAAGGAGAATCCACTTCCTCATCATCATCACACTCTACAAACTCTATCACAGAGGAACCACACCAGTGGGAAGCAGCACTGTTTCCTATTCTAGTACCTAATCCAGCAACCCTAAACCCAAACCTACTATTCAACTCTGACACCTCGGAGAACCTGCACCACCATTTTCATCACCACCACCCCCGCTTACACCATCACCTACATTGCCACCGCCAAACTATCACAGTATGGTGGCACCCCAAGAAATGACGACAGCTGAATTGCTGAATCTCCTCAATGCGCAAGCCGTGACCATCCAAGCCCTCCAAAACCAGCTGACACAGCTGCAAACAAATGCTGCACAGGCCGCTGCGGCTGCAGCAGCACATACTCCTCCCCCCGCCAATATCGTTAACATACCGCCAGGGACAGTATTCAATATTCCCGGTACCAGCGGATCGTCTAGAATAGACATAGCCAAGCCACTGGTCTTTTCCAGAAAAATGTCCGAAGTGACAAATTTCATCAACGCTTGCAGGTTATACATCCAACTAAAGATGCCGGAATCCGACGAGGAGAAACAGATCTTGTTGATCATCTCATACATGACAGAAGGCTTTGCCACAGATTGGAAGGACAATCTGTTGGAGCAGATGGCCAATGATGAAGAAGGAATTCTGCAAATGGCGGAACAACTATTCAGGCAGATCAGAAGGGATTTCGGTGACACTGATGAGCAGTCATCGAAGATCTCGGAAATGCGGACCATGATGCAAGGGTCCAGCACGTGTGAGGAACACATGCAGAAGTTT
Organism: Amanita rimosa; assembly: GCA_023014395.1. Taxonomy (NCBI): domain Eukaryota; kingdom Fungi; phylum Basidiomycota; class Agaricomycetes; order Agaricales; family Amanitaceae; genus Amanita; species Amanita rimosa. The sequence continues at coordinate 800,214 of JAEBUO010000016.1, read as the reverse complement.
AAAAAGGTATCACAAGGCACCGGATACCTGGGAAGAGCTCTTATTGAAGAGTTCAAACGTAGTTTGAATACCGGACTCCGAAAAAGGATAATGGAGGCCGATGAAGTACCTGAGACCATTGAAGGATGGTACCAGAAAGCAGTAAAGTTGGATCGCCAGTGGAGACAGGCAAAAGCCGAGGAGAAGTACTACTCCTCATGGACCAGTAACTCCACCAATAGGAGTGAAGGAGCATCCAAAGGCCGGATACAGCAAAGCCAGTAGCCCCTGCCCAGCCAAAACCCCAATGGAAATTTGGATCGGGATCAGCGAGTCAGGGACAATTGGGAGCTGGAGCCTCCGCGAGTTCAAGTAGTACGGCAAATCGGCCGGACCCTAATGCAATGGATGTCGATCAAAATCAAAGACCACCCCTCCGTTGTTACAAATGTGGCAAGATCAGTCACATTTCCAGAAACTGCAGATCAGGACTCGATATTCGCACAATGACGTTTGATGAAATGAAGGAGTACTTCAAGAAAGGAGAAGAGAATTTAAAAGAGGAAGAGAGTCAGTAGGTCCCATACTAGACTCTTGTAATAGATATGCTGTACTAGATAGATTAGATAGTGCACAGCCCTTTGATATAGTGCTTAGTGCTGACCGGGTTGATGCAAGGACCATCTCGGAAGTCTCAAGGACTTCTGAGACGTCCCCACAAGAGGTGAACTCCCAGGTGAAACACTGTGATATAGCGCACAGCACTGAAAGTGTCACTCCCAAGGAGCGCGGCAGGGTGGTACAACCTGTGCTTAATTCCTTGTTACCAAATCCAGTAGTACAAGTATCTAAAAAGGGACAAAAAGGCTTAAAAGGAAAGCAGCATGATATAGCGCTTAGCGCTGAAACTGCTTGCCCAAAAAGGATGTTGAAAAAAGGAGAAAAGGAATTTTTAGTTAGGTCAATAGGACAGAAGGACGAGATCTTAATGGAGATTGGGTTGGAAAGGTTGGACACACATGAACAAACCCAACAGACAGTGTTGCTCAACTCAGGAGCAACAGGGTTATTCATGCATGTGGCATATGCAAAAAGGATGGGCTTTAAACTAATTCCCTTGGAACGTCCCATTCAAGTTCGGAATGTGGACGGAACAAACAATGAAGGAGGAATGATCACCCATGAGGTTGATCTCCTCTTATCTTATCAAGGACACAAGGAGCGAGCCACTTTTGAGATATGTGAGCTAGGAAAGACCAACGTAATCATTGGATCAACATGGTTACAAAAACATAACCCGGAAATCAATTGGGAGACCGGTCAAGTCAAATTGACACGTTGTCCACAAAGCTGTGGACACAGGCAAAGAGAATGGACCAAGAAGCGGGAGCAGAGGGTCCGATCAGCGGAACACTGGCGTGTTCTAGAGTATCTGTGGGAACAGGAAAAGGAGTTAGACTTCACACACTGGCTCAAAGAAAAAGAGGAAAGTGAGAAGCACCTCACGTACATGGAACAAATGAAACACCCAGGACAATACAAGTATGGGGATAAATACCCATTCTTACCAGTGTTTCCATCATCTGCCGGATCAAAAGCTGGATCAATGAGACATGTACGAGAATTGGCAAAACTCACAGCCAAAGAGATGGTACCTAAACAATACCATCAATACCTTAAAATCTTCGAGAAAGGAGCATCGGAGCGCATGCCAGCTAGGAAGCCTTGGGATCATGCCATAGATACCAAACCTGGCTACCAGCCCAGAAAAGGGAAAGTTTATCCCCTGTCCCCAGATGAGCTACAAGAAGTACGAAACTTTGTGGATGATCAACTAGCCAAAGGGTACATCTGACCCTCCAAATCACCACAAACGTCACCTGTCTTCTTTGTAAGCAAAAAAGATGGAAAGAAGCGGATGGTCCAGGATTACCGATATCTGAACAAGTGGACGGTTAAAAATAACTATCCACTACCACTAATATCGGAGCTTGTAGATCGTGCAGGGAGTGCTAAATACTTCACTAAGCTAGATCTTAGATGGGGTTATAATAATGTACGGATCAAGGAAGGCGATGAATGGAAAGCTGCCTTCACTACCCCCGAAGGTTCTTTTGAACCAGGTAGTGATGTTCTTTGGGCTAACCAACTCACCGGCCACCTTCCAGGCAATGATGAACGACATTTTCCATGACATGATCAACGCAGGAAAATTCATTGTGTACATTGATGACATACTCATCTTTACTAAAACAAAAGAGGAGCATGACACAATTGTACAACAAGTCTTGCAACGATTGGAAGAAAACAATCTGTATGTAAAACCAGAGAAGTGTGTATGGTGCGTAGAAGAAGTTGAATTCCTAGGAGTAGTCCTAGGACCTAAAGGAATTCAAATGGACACAAAAAAGGTCGAAGCTATTATTAACTGGCCTACACCCTCATGTGTCAAAGATGTACAAAGGTTCTTAGGCCTAGCCAACTACTATAGGCGCTTTGTACAGGACTTTGCAAAAATCGCACGACCATTACATGATCTGGTCAGAAAAGAAAAAACATGGGAATGGATGGAGGTCCAAGATAAGGCTTTCCAAAGCCTGAAAAAGATATTCACAGAGCAACCCTTGCTTGTTGCCCCGGATTCAGATAGAAAATTCAGGGTAGAATCAGATGCATCAGATTATGCTACAGGTGGCATCTTATCTATGCTCTGCAAGGATGACAAGTGGAGGCTGGTGGCCTACCTATCAAAGTCGCTCAATGACACTGAGTGCAACTATGACGTCCATGATAAGGAAATGCTAGGCATCATGCATTGTCTAGAAACATGGCACCATTACCTGGAAGGAGCACGTGAGCAGTTCGAAATATGGACTGATCACAAGAATCTTGAGTACTTTATGAGTGCAAAAAAGTTAAATCGCAGACAGGCCAGATGGGCCTTGTACTTAAGTCGATTCAATAATCTCAGATTGCAGTCCACAGTTCGCCGCGCAAATGATGAAGGAACTAAATCAAATGTTGGGCATCAGCACAGACTTGTTGTTACGATTTGACGGTTTCATGTCACAACGGGTGACATGCGTGATGGACAGACGCCCATGGTAAGCGCCCTAGCTTATATCAGCAGGGCATGTGGTTAAGGGGAGGCGGACATGAGGGGACCATGAGGCGAGGGGTATATAGTAGTAGTTGGAGCCTGAGAACCCCCAGGCTCTTGATAGTCACTGTCGTAGACAGTCCTACAGAGTTTCTTTCTTTTCTCCTTGTTCCTCTGGTTGTGCGACCTGGTCTACCGACCTCGTAACATAATCAAGAGCCTTACAAGACCACCTTGTACAGGTATCAACTACCGACTACGAAACACGTTCGCTATGCCAGCGTTACAGGCAACTTTGAACCTCAGCGCTAATCGCGCAAACATTCAAGGCGTCACTGATGCAAACCTACCTCAAGTCGCTCAGCAGAGCGCATCAGTCGTTGGAACCGGTATGAGTTCCGTTTCAGTTTCTTTTCAACAGGTCGCAGCTACTCAGGCGACACAACTGCGTACGGTGAGAGTGCCGTCCTGCCCTGGGATAGTGGGTCAGGGGGGCTGGCAACTGGCGCAGCAGAAGAGGGTGGGAAAACACCCGAAGACAACACAGGGGGGTGCCGTGTATCAAGGATGCACAGTCTCTGGATACCAATCACGTATCACGACTAGTTCCGTGAGCACAAGGACACCAGAGCAAAAACCCGGGCACCACCTCCCTGTGTCACATGGTGGACAGAAATCGAAGAGTTCTGCGGGGGTGCGGGCCGATTGTGCCAAATTGACCCCGAGAGCAGGTGGATACCCCTCTGGCGACATCCCCGTAAGGGCGTCTCAGTGGAAGAATGGACAGGCTCCTTACGTCAGATCGGTGTGGGATCTGAGTAAGACAGAGTTTTTATTACAGGGGCTCATTGAGAGCCGCATCGAGGATGAATGGCGCGCACAAGAAAACGCCAACTACACACGGTGGCAAGCATACGAGCAGAGACGGCTTGCACGACTGGCACGTCAGCCAGTACCTGCCGACAACAACATGCATGTATGTCGGTGGATCATTCACAAGGCCGCGGAACGCCGTAGGCATGAGGTTGAGGAGACACGTCGTCTTCTCGCTGAAGCTGACAGAGTGGCTCGGGCCGAACAGTCCGATGTGTGGGAGGCGCTACTCAGGGAGCGCAAAGAACGTGACGAGGCGGCGCGTCTCGAAAGAGAAAAGGCGCAGGCTCCACGTGTCCAGGAAAGGGTGCAGAAGGCGCATCAGATTAGGCTGGTGGTACCTAAAAAGGCAGCAGAGGTCAAGCCTTTGAAACCGGCAGTAGCAACACCGAGCGGGACCAAGACGGTCCCCAGTTTCAAGTACACGACCGACGAGCTGGTTGGCAGGTTTATCCCAAAAGCCAGTTGGGATAACAAACGTAAATTGGCAGTGGCGCTATACGAGCAGGTGTACGCCAAGTACGACGAAATGATCAACCGGTTAGAGAACATGCCGGGTGTTCATATTGAGTTGGGCGACCAGGAGCAGTCACTCTACAACCGGGTTCACATGCAAAAGTGTAATAAGTGGATCCGAGACGAAAAATCGAAGTGGTCCCAGTCCACTTTCATCAACCTGAGGAAAGTTGGAGGACAGGGATTCGATGACAAGCAAAACCTGGTGTTTGAAATCGAGTTAGACTTCCAGGTTTTGGCAAGTTATGTCAGGCGCGCATTTGATTGCACGCAACGTGATTTGGTATTGGTGGGCCATCATTGGCATCTGTTGCAGAAGGCCATGAACAGACTAGTTCATGCGCTCAACGGGAACATAAAGAACTCGGCACACTACCTGCAAGTTCAACAGTATGATCCGTTGAGAATGACAAAGCCGCAGAATATGGCACCGCCCCCGACACCAAAAGAATATGAAGGGAAAGGAGAGCTCGATGGCACCGTCGGGCTCAGTTTAACCATGTTCCTGCGAGAAATGGGAGAAGAGTCGCTGAAGGAACAGCGCATGCGCACGAAGGAATGGAGGAAGACAGTGGAGACAGTCTTCCCTGGTCCAGCAAAAACCAAGGCGGATTTTGCAAAAACAAAACAAACAGCGAGGATGTCAGTCAAAATCCCGAAGCATATGATCCGTGGGTGGTGTTACCTACGATTATTCAAGAGGGAATTCTGGGACAAGTTTGAATGGCCCAAATACCCCACATTACACGACATTTCCACTTGGGAAATTGAAATGCGGGACGAGACAACATGGTTCAAACTACAGGATGGACCAGAGCAGGGGATCTTCCACGTAGTGCTGGCGCAACCTGAGGAGGTTGACGACTTCGACACCTATACGTGGAAGGATATCGATGAACTCACTCACTGGAGCGTGGGTGCAGGATGGAGAAAAGTGCGTCTAGGCGCAGAATCCGAAGAAAGAGTGGTGTACCCCCGGAGAATACTACAGGACGTAACCAACGTCAATATTCAAAGGAGGTCACCTGTAGAGCGGGTGTGGGGTGAACATGAGTTCAGCATCAGGTGGCTGGACGATGTTCCCCAATACGAGATCAATGTAGAAGACTGGGTCAGTCGAGTACAACAGTGGGACGGCTACGCACTCCCGCAACGTGGACATCTAAACGTAACACCAGAGACACCAGGGTACTGTTACCTGTGGCTATTTAAGCCACAGTACTGGTCGAGTTTCGCGTGGAAGTCAAACCCATCTTGGGTTGAGATATCCCTTTACGAAAAGGATATGCGAAATAACGAGATTCAGGTAACGGTATCTTACGACCGACGGCACCAGATCTACCACGTAGAAAGAGACGAGGAATGGGGTTCCCCAGCGCGTGAAGTATGGAAATGGTTTGGGCCTGACCATTGAAGGGTGGGCTTCACGGTCACGGACGCGTTTATGTCTGCCATCCTCATGTTAGTAACCGCGTATATAGCGGTATTCGGAACAACAGCAGAAAACACGACCTGGGAAGGACGGTCCGACAATGATCGTCAAAACAGAGTCCGACCATTTGCGGAAGGGATCGGTATGGTGGCGGAGATGCTATTTCGTCCACCTAGAGAGGAGACAGCGCCCACTGTCAAGTTAGACATGCCCGATTACTATGAAGGGCAACCGGAATTAATTGCCAACTGGTTACGAAGTATGGCAATTTACTTCCATCTGACGAAGCAGAGGACAGTTTCCCGACAAGTGACAATGTCACTTCAGCGCATTAGGGGAGGTTCCGCCAACCGTGCAGGGAACTGGGCAGGAGTCAAGCTCCAACAGATACTGGAGAACACGTTGGAGCGCGAGGAGCGAAAGGCGTTAGGAACCTGGAGAGCAGGAACCACCTTAACGCAAGAACGACACAGAATAGTGTCGTTACTAGATGGAGTAGAGAGCGTCGCACAAGCCACCTTTTACAAGTTGGCAGGAATTTGACACGGAAGCCAGGGAATTCTTCCTGACAACCGAAACCCGGGATGATGCAATTCGCAAAATCCAGGGATTGCAGCAGGGAAAACGCAATGTAGAGGACTACATTGTGGATTTCAGAGGATTAGCCCAACTTACGGGCTACAATGAGATTGCGCTCATTGCGCAATTTAGGAGGGGATTACATCCACAACTCGGGTTGCGGATTGTTGAAACAGGAGCGCTGGGAGATGGGACCACTACAGGAGATTTGGACAAGTGGTACACGAAGGCGATGGAATTAAACAAGGCTTGGCGGGATGCCAAGAAGTTCTATAATGTGAATCCAGGGCAAGGGTCGCACCAACTCCAGGCATCGACAGCAAGGACGCAGGGTACCCATAACAGGGTTTCACCAATGCCTGCGACTCGGACTGGTGGAGCAACGCAAGGCCCACCACCAGCAGCAGCAACAACGTCGAGCGCCCGGGACCCCAACGCCATGGATGTAGATAGAAAAAGGCGCGCAATTATATGTTACAATTGCGGAGAAGCTGGGCACATGAGCAGAGATTGCAAAAAGCCCAAGAATTGGAAAGGGAAGACCCGCGTACGGGAAATGGGATGGAAAGAGTGGCTCGATGATGCCACTGAAGATGACAAGAAGGCCATTAGCGAGGCCTTGGGTTTTTAAAGCGGCCAACTGGAAACCATTCCGACTGGAAGGCCTGTAGTTCTAGTTCAAATATGTGTAATAATAGTCATGCAATCGAATTTACTAAGTTAAATTGCATCGATTATGAACTAAGAACAACAAAACTAAGGGATGAACCCGTTACAACAGGAAAAGATCGCTTGAGGCCCTGGCAGACTCCATGGATGGTGAGACGCATATGGGAACAACCCATTGGTCAAGCCCTTCAATCTCTTCGATCCTGGAGTCATGACTCCAGGATGGGAGAGGTAACGGCAGATCTGGTGAAGAGTCTGAACAATGCGACGGAAATACAAGTGGTCTGGTACTTGAACCACTTAAGGAATAAACCTAAGCAGGTGATAGGAACCGGGAAGAGACAGCTGAACGTACCCATGACGGTTACTGATATCACAACAGGACAGTCCGTTACAATATCGGCTCTGTTGGACTCGGGGTGTACGGGTTCATGCGTCAACAGGAATTTTGTGAAGCGAAATAACCTCAACACAAGAAAACTCCCCCACCCGATTCCTGTGTACAACGCCGATGGTTCAGAAAACATCGATGGGCGATTGTCAGAAATGGTGCAGTTGAAAGTGAAAATCAACACGCACGAGGAGATTTGGGAGTTTGGCGTCTCAAACCTTGGAAAGACGGATCTATTCCTGGGGCATGACTGGTTAAAATTCCACAACCCAGACGTCGACTGGAGTAAGAACGTACTCCGATTCAGTCGTTGTCCAGGCACATGCTATCCAGATTCGAACGCCCAGGAGTGTTAGGACTAATCCTTGACACAATCACAAGCTTCAGAGAAGAAAAGATATATAGAGACGAAGCCTAGACACAGTAGTCTGTAACCTACAAGGAGGAAACAATCTAGAGTCTTAAGGACTCCTACCTACAGACGCACTTCTTATATACCTGAGCCGTTGGTCTGTGCGCACAGTCTGCGCAGCCGCTAAAGCTATGCACGCGCAGCAACAAGACCCAGACCCATCTCCCAGACCTGTCCGGACTCTCCCAGACTCCCGGTCCCTTCCCGCGAACGCCGTTTCACCCAATATCCCCTAATAGCCCTGATCGTATAGCCACCCTGGGTTATATAATCCTCCTGCCATATCTGGATAGGGGTCCCGCGCCGTATGCTCGCGCCTTGTTATACGTCTGTAGGCCTCTGAATAAAATAGAGAAAAATAAAGAAAAAGTCCATATCGTAACATGACCTCCTCCTTAAGACTTCACGTCCCAGGAAGTCACGCGTTGGTCGTAAATCGCTTCAGCGCTGGGCGCTATATCATGCGACGGTTTGCCTTAGGGGAATCAAGCGTGGGTTTAACCGGCCCACCGCGCTCAAGGTCTCTTGAGAACGCCCCTTCCGTGTCGGGTTCAGCATAGATGAGTTTGCGGTCGCCTTTCCACCGTTGCCAATTCCGTTTTAATTTGTCGAGGTAGTCACGCTCGAATTTGCCATCTTCCCAACCGAACAACCGTTTGGGAGCCTTTGTATCCGTGTAATTATGCCAATTTTTAAACCGTAAATCTGTAATCGCCAATCGTCGAGGAGCACTTGGATTTTGTCTGTGGAACTTTTGAACCTCTTTCTTAGCATTAGTGAGGTTCTCGGCAGGTTCCCATGTAGATTCTTCCACTGGGTAGTTTTTCCATTTGACCAGGTATTCCAACCTGCCACCGTTTCGTCCGCTGACTCTACTGTCCATGACCTCTTCAACTTCGTACTCATCGTCCTCGGATTCCTCTATCATCTGTGCCTCTTTACGTTTGGCAATTTTTTCTATCTGATTGGGGAATTCTGGAGCCGTGTAAGGTTTCAGGAGTACTTCATTGAAGACGTTATAGATTTTCCAGGCTGCAGGAACCCTTAACCGGTATGCCAATGTGCCAACTTTCTCCACCACTTCCAAGGGACCCACAAACTTGCCATCTAACTTCTTAGTTGCTCGAAGTGTTGGCAAGTTTTCTGTGCTGAGGTACACCTTGTCACCAGGTTTGTAATCTCGTGCTGGTGTTCTGTGAGCATCCCACCGCTTTTTCATTGCTTCGGCGGTTTTTTCCAGCGCGGTTCTAGCTTTGTCATGAACATCCTCAAGTTCTTTGACTAGTTCCTCCATGACCACAGTTTTTGGTTGATACAGTGGGTTCATCCCCTTGTTGGGGTGTCTTCCATAGTTCATGAAAAACGGTGAAAACCCAGTAGACGAATGTATCCGGTCATTATGGCAAAATTGGGCTACTGCAAGCCAATCACTCCAATTGTCCTGTCGATGGTTGACAAACATTGTCAGGAATTCCTTGACTTCCTGATTGACACGTTCCGTTTGTCCATCGGTTTGCGGGTGATAGGCCGTGGATCTATTAGCTTGTATCCCTAAAATTCCATATAGGTCGTCCATGAACTTGGAGACAAACTGCGGTCCTCGATCGCTGATGACCTTCCTTGGCAAACCATGTTCCCTGAAGACGTTGTCTCGGAATAGAACCGCTACTCCTTGTGACGTAATTGACGACGTTGTTGGGAGGAAATAAACCTTTTTTGTGAACCGATCTACTACGACCATAATCATGTCGTTTCCTTTTGAATCTGGTAACGGTCCGATTAAGTCGACCGAGATGACTTCCCATGGTGCGTCCGGGATCTCATTTGGGTTTAATGGCGCCGCTCTCGGTTGTCGGTCTGGTTTTGCTTTCTGGCACGTTTCGCATCCTCGTATAAAGCGTTCAATATCCTTTCGCATTTGCGGCCACCAGAAGTTGCGAGTAAGACTTTCCACGGTTTTGACCACCCCTGAATGTCCCCAGGAATGATGAATTTGAATCAAATCGCCCCTGATTCGCGCGTCCGCTGGAACGTAAATCCGACCCTTCCATTCAACTAGTCCTTTCTCGATTTTGAAGTCCGGGTCCTGCTGCTCGATTCCTTGCCGAACCTGAGTTTCCCACTGTCGAGCCGAGACCTTTTGAATCTCCTTAATGATGTCTTCGATTGCCCGATCATCATCATAGACCCTTACGAACAAATGGTCCTTCAGGAGTATCACCCCTTCATTGTCATTTTGCCCCTTTTCATGTCCTGCTCTTCTCGACAATAAATCCGCTTTTGAGTTGGATTTCCCAGATTGATGCTTAATTACAAAGTTGAACTCCTGTAAATCCGTGACCCATCGTGCTTGTCTCCTGTTCAGGTTTTGCGGTTTTCGGAAGTATGTGAGGTTTTGGTGATCCGTTAAGACCTCGATCTGTTCCTTTGCCCCCTTCAAGTAATGGGACCATTCGTAAAATGCATGCATAACCGCAAGCATTTCTTTGTCGTAGATCTCATAGTTCCGTTCTGCTTCGTTTAACGACTTTGAAATAAAAGCTACAGGTCGCCATGTACCATCCGTGCTCTGTTGGGACAAAATTCCGCCAATTGCGAAATCAGACGCGTCTACTTCAACACGAAATTGACCGTCGTCATCGGGAATTTTGAGGACTACCTCCCTCGCCACAAGGTCTTTCAGTCCCTGAAAGGCCAATGTCTGCTGATCTGTCCACTGCCACTCGACCTTCCCAGTAAGACCAGTTAAGGGTTTCGCCATTTTAGCAAAACCTTGCACAAAACCCCGGTAAAAGTTGATAAAACCCAAGAACTGCTGCAATTCACGTTTACAGGTAGGAGTTGGCCAATCAACTACTGCTTGTACCTTGCCTTTTTCCATTTGAATTGAGTCCTGACTGATGACCAGTCCGAGGAAGTCTATCTGAGGTTGATCAAACCAGCACTTCTCCGGTTTCAAGGATAACTTGTGATTCTCCAATTTTGCTAAGATGCGGTTAACATGCATTGTATGTGCGTCCTGTGATTGGGAGAATACCAGGATATCATCCATATAAATGACGACCCATCCTTCAGCAATTTCTTGCCTGAAGATATCATTCATCATCGTCTGGAACGTTGCCGGGGAGTTACAAAGACCAAAAAACATGACCAGAGGTTCAAACAGGCCGCGATGGGTTTTAAAGGCTGCTTTCCACTCATCGCCTTCTTTGATCCTAATGTTATTATAACCCCACCGGATATCCATTTTGGAGAAGACTTTGGCTTTTGATAACCAGTCAATCAATTCTCCGATCAAAGGTAGCGGGTATCGATTCTTCCTCGTGATGTCATTCAGTTTCCTGTAGTCCTGTACTGGTCTTAATTTTCCATCCTTCTTTTTAACAAAGAAGAACGGTGATGCTTGTTCAGAGGTGCTTGGTCTAATCCGTCCAGATTTCAAATTTTCTTCCAGAAATTCATCCAACTGTTCCCGTTCTTCTTTGTTCAACGGGTACACTTTACAATCAGTTGGTTGTCCTCCTGGAATGAACTCGATTGCATGGTCCCAAGGCCGCCTTGGTGGTAACTCATCAAACGTTTCCTTCTCAAACACCTTGCGATATTTGAGATAGTGCCCAGGTACCGTCTCTTCGAGGGATCGTTTTTTACTGGCCAGTGCCTCTTTTGCTGCGATATCAGTGGAGAGTGGTCTTAGTTTTAATTCTTCTGGTCCTATATGTACAGCAAACAGGCGTTCTCCATCTGCTAGGGGTTTGGTTTCATCGACCTCCTCCTCAGGCTCGGTTACACTGGACTGGTTCCAGCATGTTCCCGGACAGCGGCTAAAAGTTACTTCGTGTTTTTTCCAGTTCATACTTGGATTATGCAATTGCAACCAATCATGACCCAAGAATAGATCCGTTTTTCCTAGTCGTGCAACGCAACAGTCCATGACTTCTTCATGGTCTCCAATGCGTAATTTAAACTGAACCATATATTCGATATTTCCCATCGTATTACGGGTTCCATCCGCATTATAGACTGGCACTGGTCGCAAAAGGCGTCGCTTATTCATCCGGTGTTTTTCTACAAACTCATCATTGATACATGATCCGGTGCATCCTGAGTCAACTAAAGCTGTTACAGGAATTGTGGATCCTGTATCCATAGTGGTTATGATTCCTCTGAGGTTCATTTCTTGCTTTCCTGAAGCCTTGACAATTTGTTGCCGCAACTGTGCCAAGTTCCACATGGCTTCTGATTCTGATTGCTGATTTAATTCTTTTAGTAATTGCGGCGTTACTTCAGATAGGCGTTTCTCATGAACCCATCCTTTTAGACAGTCTATAGCAACCTGTTCATTCTGTTGCCATATCCTTCTCATTACCCATGCAGGGGTCCATTGTTTGATCCGGGGTTTGGCGCTCACACTTAAATTTCGAATTTGATGAATATGAGACGAGTATTCATATAACAATCCTTGTACGTTTACACAAGAGTCATTGTCCATTTTCGAAACTCTGTCAGCCAGCAGCGCTGAGCGCTCGCCTACTGGCTTTCGCCAAAACCCTTCTCTTTCCCGAGTTCCTTCCACTGCTCCTCGGTGAGCTCCTCTATTCTAACCTCTCTTGCTCTCCACTTCCCTTTATCCTTCCACCTCGGTTTCCTTGGTTCCGGGCATTCTCGTGCAAAGTGTCCTTCTTTGCCGCAATTGTAACAGTTTCCGGTGACTGGTTTTTTACTTTTATCCACATCCATGGCGTTCGGGTCCTTAGACGTTGTTGGCGTACTATATTGAAACTGGTTTGGTTTGCTATCCTTAGCAACCGTTTTTTCTTTATACCCGCCCTTTTGTCTATCCGGCCCGTATGCTTCTGTTGCCTTGCGATAAGCTCGTGCCAGCTCGATCGCTCGATCCTGAATCTGTTTCAGGGTCGCATCTTCACCCAGATTTCCATGCCTGATCAGATCTCGTCCTAATGCAGGGTTGATGTTCTGCTTGAATAATGCAATCAATGCCCTGTGATCCCAGCCAACCAATGGTAGTAATGCATTGAATCTGACTACGTGATCCTCGATCATCGTGTTTCCTTGCTTCAAGGCCAAGATTGCATCGGTTGCTTTTTCTCGTGTTTCGGTTGACATGAAAAATTCGTGCATTTGTGTTGCAAAATCTTCCCATGAAGTAAAAGGAAATTGATTCCGCAACGGCCTTCGGATTTCATGGTCGTTTACTATGACGCCTTGGTTGAGCGATGCCCAAGACAGATTGGTCGGCCACCCAGAGTTTACGACTTCATTTTGGTACTCCTGTTCCGCATCTTGGACTGCTTTAAGCTTAACTCCTGCCCAGTCTCCTGCCCAATTATCCTTTCCTTTCCTGATCCGGTACAGACAAATTGAGATCTTTCTGTCTAACTGAGTTTCGCGGGCGAGTGTGAAATACGTTCTCATCTGCCGCAGCCATCCATCTACCATACGAGGGTCTCCTTCGTAGTAATCTGGCATTTCTGCTTTAGTGAGAGGTGCAGGCGGCGGTATGGGGTTAGCGCGTCGGTATTCATTGACTATCCCAGCCACTACTTGTCCGATAGCTGTGATAGTTTCTTCCCGCTGCATCTGCTGCCTTTGGATTACATCTTCCTGCGCAGCAATCTGTGCCGCTGACGCTCCTTGAGGGGCTGGCTGTTCTGTGTCTTCCGCCCAAACCGTTCGCCATCCAGTCATTGCATTGTACAAATGTGCCATCATATCAGCAGTGAACCTGAATGCCCCGAGTCGCTTATGTCCTGATCCTGACCGATTCATTAAGTCCAAATGCACCCATCCATCATACCCGTTCATCTGCTTATCAATATGATAGCAATGTTCCAGACCATGAGTTCGACGGATCGAGATTCTGATTCGTTCGTTTCGTAAATTAGGATCCCAGGATACTACTTCATGAATTTGTGGGTATGCTGGCCAATTGTATTCGTCCCAGTATTGCGCTTTGATCAGGAATAGATAGCAAAATCCAGGAATGTCCGGATGGAGCATATGTCTGTCATATCGAGGTTTTGGATACGGGTATGGAGTGGAAATATCCTTTTTAATCTCCCTCCTCCAATTGTCAATTTCCCGTTTCCGTGCTTCTGTATTGGATGAGCTGGGTGCATCAAGATCTTCTTTCATCCAATCTAGAGGATTGGCAACGGATCCTCCGTTCCAAGTCCAGTCTGCTCCTTGAGTCCTGGTGAGGGCTTTACTTGGTCCGAATGCACTGATAACGGCTTGGGAATATGATTTTTTAACCGCAACCTGTCCTAATTCTGGCAGAGATCGGACTGAAGGATTTTTGGAAACTCCTTGTACAAACGAGGATATGGTTACAGGAGATTTGGATCTTGGTTTCTTTGATTTCCCTTGTCCTCCAAATCTAGCTCGTTTGTTAAATTTCCCATGTCGCTCTAAACGTTCCAGGTCTTTCCAGGTATAGATCTCATCCTTCTTGAGACTTAATTCCGCCCATTCCAGTACGTGGAATTTGTCTGGCTTTACATTATCTTGTAGGCCGAAAACTGCCGAGTAGTCCCTAAGTTCTGGCTCCCATGAAAGAATTTGTTCTAGCGTAGGCCATTCCGGCCAATGGAACTGATTATGGAATTCCCTTTTAAACAGATATAGATAACAATACCCGTTCACCTTCCAGGGTGCTGTTTTGGGGATGGCCGTTGTGTATGATCCAGGTAATACCGGCTTCTCTTTTGAGATCCCTTGTACCCAGCGCTGTGTGAACTCAACATCCTCTCCTAATTTAGACAGAAAGTAGTCATGGTTGGGCGGTGTGAAAATTTCGTCCTCCCCATACTGGGATATGTGGGGCGGAGTATAATTCCTTGGCAACCTCCATTTGATATATGCAGAAAGATACGGATCATATCTTTCTCCTCGGAGACGTTCCTCATTCTGGAGTCGCCGTTCGTTTCTCATGACTCGCCCTGCATTCATGATATTCCCATTTAAGGCATGCATCAGCCTATTCCGCTCTTTGGTTGTTAATACGAGCCCATCATGTTTCAGTGTATAGATATTGAAACTGATCAATAGTAGTTCGATATTTGAAGGCGTGTTGAATAATGCCTCCCTGACCACAGATCCTGGTTCCAATTGATTTAAAACATCTTCCAGGGTCTTCCTTTCCTTTGCTATCTGCTGCTCGAGTTCCTTGAACCGGCGCTTTTGCATTAACTGTTCGTGGCGTATCTTTAACAATTCTTGCCACGCGTCTTCTTGTTCCTTGATGGCCGCTTCTTCAGCGCGCCATGCTGCTAATCTCTCCTGACGTTTCATTTCCTTTTGAATCCGTCTCTGTTCCTTCTGCCAGCGCTGCCAAGCCCTGACATGTGCATCGCGAGGTCGGTTGTCGGTCCGATCCTCCTTGATTGATATTACAGGTGATTTCTTTGCTGCGCACCCCTGCGCCCATCCGATCAAGAAGATGATCCCGATCTCTTCAAGGGTCATGCCGGCCCTTGGCAATATGTAATTGAACAGCCCTGCCATTCCGATTTGTCTTTTTGATCTTCTTAGATCTGCGATTCCGATGACGCCTCAAGTAGAGGGATGTTGCCTCTTCTTCCGTAAACGTACTTCCTAATACGTTCACTGTCCGATGCGGTCAATAACGCACCCGCACTCGAATGTTCGATTTGATTCCACCAACTGACCCAGATGTGTGGTGCCCGGGTCTTCACTGAGATGTCCTCGTGCTCAGATCAATAGATCCGATACGTAATTGGTATTCTCAGACTGTATCTCCTTGATACACGACACACAAATGAGTTGTCTTCGAGGGTTCCACCCCCTTTTCCGCAATACTAGTGCTGGTGCCTGCAAGACCCTGCCCGGTCGACTACAGCGCGCTCCAAGCTCTCGTCTAGTACTGTTTGGTTGCCAGTAGCCAATTGGCCGTAGTCACCTTACAACGGTAAGATGAGGCTATCTGTTGTTGTTGTCGGCGTCGCCTAGAGTCCTCGAGGCTGTCTGTAGACACGTGCTGCAACGTGTACAGAGTCAGACGATTTACTGAAACGAAACTCTCCTTGTCACTGTCCGCGACGACGAGCAAGACTTGCTCCGCGCTATGACCAACGACAAAGGGTGTGATTTAGAAGACTCTAGATTATGTTAGGACTAATCCTTGACACAATCACAAGCTTCAGAGAAGAAAAGATATATAGAGACGAAGCCTAGACACAGTAGTCTGTAACCTACAAGGAGGAAACAATCTAGAGTCTTAAGGACTCCTACCTACAGACGCACTTCTTATATACCTGAGCCGTTGGTCTGTGCGCACAGTCTGCGCAGCCGCTAAAGCTATGCACGCGCAGCAACAAGACCCAGACCCATCTCCCAGACCTGTCCGGACTCTCCCAGACTCCCGGTCCCTTCCCGCGAACGCCGTTTCACCCAATATCCCCTAATAGCCCTGATCGTATAGCCACCCTGGGTTATATAATCCTCCTGCCATATCTGGATAGGGGTCCCGCGCCGTATGCTCGCGCCTTGTTATACGTCTGTAGGCCTCTGAATAAAATAGAGAAAAATAAAGAAAAAGTCCATATTGTAACAAGGAGCCCGAGGACGAAGATGCTGAGGAGGAGCAAGATATAGGCGGCATGCATTGGGATGAGGGGGATCGATTGTTGGCAGTACAAAGGGAAGACGTGGACTTGGAATGGATCAGGGCTTATGAGTCAACAGCAATAAAAATTGCCACTGAAAATAAGATTACCTGGACCCTGGAGGAAGTCGTACCGGAACACTACTTAGGTTACCGGAAGGTCTTTGAGAAACAGACCTTTGATGAGTTACCACCACGACGACCCTGGGATCATGCAATTGAACTGGTACCTGGTGCCAAAATGTTGGATTGCAAGATCTACCCCTTAAGCCGAGTGGAGCAGGAGGAACTCGAGAAGTTCCTCAAAGACAATTTGGAGACAGGACGCATCCAATTGAGCAAGTCAGCAATGGAGTCACCATTCTTCTTTGTTAAAAAGAAGGATGGCTCACTTCGACCAGTACAGGATTATCGCAAACTCAATGAGATGACAATCAAGAATCGGTATCCATTACCGCTCATCTGTGAGCTTGTCGATAAACTGTCTCATGCAAAGGTCTTCTCAAAAATGGATATCCGATGGGGATATAACAATGTTCGCATTAAGGATGGTGATGAACATAAGGCGGCCTTCAGAACGAATAGGGGTCTCTTCGAACCCCTAGTCATGTTCTTTGGTCTCACCAATTCCCCAGCAACTTTTCAGACCATGATGAACAATATCTTTCGAGAAGAAATTGCAGAAGGATGGGTGGTGATTTACATGGACGATATCCTGGTGTTCTCTAAGGATCAAACGAGCCACACAGTCCACATAAACCATATACTGGCAAAGTTACAAGAACACAAGCTGTCGCTGAAGCCGGAGAAGTGCTGGTTTGACAAGTTCACTATCGAGTTCTTGGGATTGATCATTTCCCACGATTCAATCAGTATGGATAAAGCTAAGGTCAAGGCGATTGTCGACTGGCCTGTTCCTACTTGTAAGAAACATGTCCAGCAATTCCTCGGCTTTGTCAACTTTTACCGACGTTTTGTGAAGGGCTTTGCCTCTATCTCGAAGCCGTTGACACTCCTCACAGGCAATAACAAATGGCAGTGGACTCAGGATCAACAGCGCACGTTTGATGGTCTTAAGGCGCGCATTGCAGAGGAGGTTGTCTTAGCCATCCCGGCCAATGAAGGCCAATTCCGTGTTGAGACGGATGCCTCGGATTTTGCCATTGGCGGCATCCTCTCCCAACAGCAAACAGATGGCTTGTGGCGGCCTGTCGCCTTCATTTCTAAATCTCTCAATCCGGCTGAGCGCAATTACGAGATTTATGACAAGGAAATGTTGGCGGTCATGCATGCCTTTTACGAATGGTCGCATTATCTGAAGGGCATGGCTGTTCCGGTTGAGGTTTTGATGGATCACCAAAATCTCACGTACTTCCGGAAGCCGCAAAACATTAACCATCGCCAGGCCCGTTGGATTCTGGATCTGCAGGAGTTCAGCTTTATCATCAAGCATCGCTCTGGCAAATCCAACAGTAAAGCGGACCTTCTGTCGCAGAGGACAGACCATAAGGGGGAGGAGATTGACAATGAAGGCGTCATTCTCCTTAAAGAGGATCTTTTCGTTCGTCTTTATGACAACGACGATGCGTTGACGGAGTTGGAAGAGAAGATTGCCAAGATCAATAAAAGGCAATGGGAGTCACAAGTAGTGGAAGGACTTAAGAACGAGGATCCGGACTTCAAGTTGGAACAAGGGATCGTGACATGAAAAGGTCGAATCTATGTCCCAACCAACAGCAGGGTGCGAGAAGCTATTCTCAATATCCATCACGAGTGGGGACATTATGGAATCGACAAGACGTTAGAGGTTATCACACGGAACTATTGGTGGCCAAGAATGGCTCAGGACGTCAAACTGTATGTCACAGGGTGTAGGACATGCCAAACTGTCAAACCAGACAGAACGAAGAGGGCAGCACCGCTACGACCAAACAGTATACCTGGCCAACCGTGGCAAAATGTGTCCGTAGACTTGATGGGGCCGTTCCCAGAATCACGAGGCTTCGATATGATAATGGTAGTGGTGGATCATTTTACCAAGAAAGCGTATTTCTTGCCAACAAATTCCACAATCACATCATTAGGAGTTGCCAGGCTTTTCCGTGACAACGTGTTCAGGGACCACGGATTACCTCAGAAGGTCATCAGCGATAGGGGATCTCAGTTTGTATCCCAGTTCATGAAGGAACTATTCCGGTTGTTGGACATCGAGGGCAATCCCTCCACGGCATATCACCCACAGACCGATGGTCAGACGGAACGGGTTAATCAGGAAGTGCGCGAGTTTCTCGCAATGTACACAAATGACAAACAGGATGACTGGAGCGAGCATCTGGCGCTTGCCCAGTTTTGTCATAACGACAGAGAGAACTCGGCCACAGGTTTCACCCCGTTCTATTGGAACAATGGGAAACACCCGAGGAAGTGGAGCGATCCCAAGCTAACCACCAAGGTAACAGACGTGGAGAAGTTCGTGGAGAATGCACAAGGGGCGTGTGATATAGCGGCAGAAAATCTGGAGAAAGCGGCGGAACGCATGGCCAAACAGTACGACAAGGGAAAACGTCCTGCTAGGGAGTATCAGGTTGGTGACAAGGTCTACATCAATGCGGAACATCTTCCACATGTACGGGCGTCCAAGAAGCTTGACGGCAAGTTCTATGGACTGTACAAGGTGTTAGAAAAAATTGGTTCTGCCGCATACCGACTGGATCTTCCTAAGTCGTGGAAAGTGTACAATGTGTTCAACGAAATACTGTTGAAACCTTATGTACAACCGGCTTTTCCGGATCAGAAGCGGAAGGATGAGGAGTTAAGTGCGAAGAGAGCGGAGGAGGAAGCAAAGGTACAGGGTGAGGAGTACAAAGTGGAAGAAGTTTTGGACAGTCGCGTGCAAGGTCGAGGTATTCAATACCTTGTCAAGTGGAAGGGATTTCCCGTCGAAGAGTCCACCTGGGAACCACTCAAGAATTTGGAGAACGCAGGAGAGGCAATTCAGGAATTTCACCAGAAACATCCTAACGCTCCTGCTTCTCGACGGCTACCCAGGGACGCATTCCGGAGGTATCAAAACCACACCAGTGCGAATGTTCCCAAACGACTTTTTGGATGGGAAGACGGCAAGTTTGAACGTGACTACCGGGAACGCTTGGAGCGCAAGTGGCGCAAGTGGAAGGGCGATCGCGCAGCCCTCTACGTTCTCCCGGATGACGACCCCGACATGGTTTGTGTGGAACCGAACCTTTAAGGGGGGGGTAATGTTACAATTTGACGGTTTCATGTCACAACGGGTGACATGCGTGATGGACAGACGCCCATGGTAAGCGCCCTAGCTTATATCAGCAGGGCATGTGGTTAAGGGGAGGCGGACATGAGGGGACCATGAGGCGAGGGGTATATAGTAGTAGTTGGAGCCTGAGAACCCCCAGGCTCTTGATAGTCACTGTCGTAGATAGTCCTACAGAGTTTCTTTCTTTTCTCCTTGTTCCTCTGGTTGTGCGACCTGGTCTACCAACCTTGTAACACTTGTCCACAGCATTCCATCCACAAATGGATGGACAAACGGAACGAATGAATCAGGACTTGGAACAGTACCTGAGGATTTTCATAGATCATAGACAAGAAACATGGTCTGGATGGCTAGCCATTGCCAAATTTAGTTACAATAACAAAATTCAGGCATCCACCAAACAGACCCCCTTCTTTGTCAACTATGGCAAACTGTTAGGACTAATCCTCACACAATCACAAGCTCCGTAGAGAAGTAGATAGATTAGAGACGAAACTAAGACACAATAGTCTGTGACCTATGAGAAGGAGACAATCTAGAGTCTTAAGGACTCCTACCTACAGATGCACTCCTTATATACCTGAGTTGTTGGTCTGTGTGCACAGTCTGCGCAGCCGCTAAGGCTATGCACGTGCAGCAACCAGACCCAGACCCATCTCCAGACCTGTCCAGACTCACCCAGACTCCCAGTCCCTTCCCGCGAATGCCGTTTCACCCAATATCCCCTTATAGCCTTGATCATATAGCCACCCTGGGTTATATAATCCTCCTGCCATATCCAGATAAGGGTACCACGCCATATGCTCGCGTCTTGTTATACGTCCATAGGCCTCTAGATAAAATAGAGAAAAATACAGAAAAAAGTCCATATCGTAACACAAACACCCCAGGATGGGAATAGAACCAAGAAGGGAAGGTAGTCACCCGGCAGCATCAGAGTTTGCTCAAAAAATGAAGGAAATTCATGAGGAAACTCAGGCAGCCTTGCTAAAATCACAGGGTGATATGAAGCTGTAAGCAGACAGACACAGATCAGAGGCACCAGAATACAAAGTTGGAGACAAAGTATGGTTGTCAACCAAAGATTTAAGGTTGACAGACTGGCCAACTAGGAAACTGGTGGAAAGATGGATTGGGCCATACCCAATCAAGAAAATAGTGTCGCCTAATGCAGTAGAATTAGACCTACCGTTCTCCCAACAAATTCACCCCGTGGTGAATGTCTCATGGATCCGCCCTTGGAAACGACTGATGAAAGGGCAAAAGGCACAACCCCCACTGCCAATTGAAATAGACGGTGAAAAGGAATATGAAGTAGAAGAAATAATAGATGTAAGACTAAAAAGGAATAAAATGGAGTACTTGGTCAGGTGGAAAGGATACACCGCCGAGCACAACTCCTGGGAACCATTAGAAAATCTACAAAATGCAAAAAGAAAGATAAAAAACTTTTACAAAAGAAACCCCGGCGCGATCAGAAGGCTTGACAAAGCAACCTTTAAAGGGTTAACTTTCAGACCTTACAAAAACTTCACACAATCCTCGGACAAAGTAGTGTCCAAGATCGATGTTAATGCAGTAGCACCAGCTGCAAAGTGGGAACAAAACTGGCAAAAATGGAAAGGAAGGAAGGGTTTAGACACCCTTACAGAGCCAGGAGATGTGGAAGGGCCATGTCAATGTAACATGTGCCTACAGCAATCGCATGATATAGCACCCCATGCTGAAATGATTAAAGACCTCACCCCACCTTCACACCCACTCTCACCCATCATCAAGGAAGTAGAGGAATCATCTGTGATAGAGCGCAATGCGCTGAAAGATGACAAGGGAGTTTAAATTTGTCTGGAAGCCAAATCTTAAAAAGGGGGTACTGTCATGACTGACAGAAAAGCTTCGGCTTTTTCACCAAGTCATTTTCATTTTATTATTTATTTTTCTTCATATTATATAAACATGTGCTGACTAAGCAGGTGCCTATCACTTGGCGCTTAGATAAGGCTGAAGATAAGATACTGGAGCCCGGCGCTGATGACTCATTACCATTACTACATGTGCAGTCGTCTTACTCATACCGTACTATATTTAGAGTAGGGCTTAGGGTAGTGCACAGACCACCTGTCATAGTATATAAAGAGTGCAATCCAGTACCCAGAGTCCTCAGTCGAGTTCTCTCGGGTTTCATCCCTCCTCTCCTCTCCCCTCCTCAGTTCTCTGTTGGGGCTCCTAGGCATCATGCCGGGGGGTTCCTGATAGTAACCATGATCTTTATCCATCATGAGATGGCCCTAAACCTGGAGGCGGTTGATAAGGGAGTATCCTCTGACTCCCCCAGACACCAGGTCCAGATTATGATTTTTGTATTACCAGGGTCATCAGAAACCTGGGGCTGGTGAGATGAGCCACACCAAGTATTATTCTCACACCTCTCCAGGTGGAGATCAGATTGGTTAGATCTGATCTGGCTCTTTGTTTGGTGAGCTCCAAGGTTATGTTAGCCTTAAACAGTTGATAATACAGGGTATATACTACAGCTAGGGCTCCTTACCCAACAAACCTGATTTGTTTATTTTTGGTATAATTACCAAAAGCGATCCTTCCAGGGGCTGTGACAGCTGTCTCCCTCCCTGTCCTTGAGACAGGGTTGTCAAGGGGAAGGGTCACCAGGTCTGCGAGCAGATGGGGCCCATAACCTGTTGAAGCAGAGCATGACAGGGGCACAGTAGAATGGGTAGAGCTGGTGAGTAAATACTCACTTGTAGCTGTAGTTATTCACTTAGGTCCGCTTGTGGCGATCACCTAATAGAGCAGAGAACTGAACTGTAGATTGATGGCTACATACACAGGTATATATACTATTTATCTACATGCATGAGGTCAGCAATATTAGTATTGCTGACTGATGATTTATATTGTGCTTGGTAATGCGCAGTCATTGCTGTGTTCAATGCTGTGCAACACAGCATTGCACAGTTGTGCACATGGTGCACTTATTGTCTGAGTATGACATGTGTCAAACTCTATAATATCTGTCAAAGATACTTTTTGTCCCATCACCATATTATCTACAAGGGGAACGGACTATTCTGGGGCAGATAAGATAAGATCAGTTAAGATCGGATTGATCTGAAATGTTATCACGATCTTTTTAGATCGTTTCAACACTCACGATCCAAACACGATGGTATTCTTCTCAGCTTCAAAGTCGTGATCCTCTTTTAAGGCAGCAGCGAAATGATCCCAGCAATATTCTGCAGGGTTGAAAAGTGAGCGGGAAATGTCGATAGGCTGCAGGTAATCATGGGGTCTCAGCCTGTCGAAGAAGACCCAGTTGAGTTTGACGTAATTCGTGACCGCGGTTACAATCAAGTGGACTGCGTTTTTGTTCTCCTGCTCCGTGAGCGGGGAATGTCGATGAGCCGCGGGTTATCACGGGGTCTCAACCTGTCAAAAAAGGCCCAGTTGAGGGTGACATAACCATCTTCAAGTTCAGACGTGGGCGCCTGATGACTACTTCCTGCAGCAGGTCCAGGATCCTGTTTCCGCGAGCGTGTCCTTGGCGGCATGGTATGTCAGAAGCACCTTTATGAGTCGGATACAAGATTCGATGAACACGTGATTGTCTTAACTGCACTGTATTAACTTCAAGGGTGAGAGTATTGTATGTACATAACATTGCTCATCAACACCAACACCTCCTAACTGGCGAATAATAACGACTACCAAGAAGAGTTCATTGACTGCAAGTACAAAAAATTCAGCGGTGGTTCTATTACATATATTAAATTTCTAGTTTCCCACTTTCAACTTGCTAGTGGCACGCCATTCCCTTGCTATCGTTGATGGCTTCAGTGTTCATCATGGCCTGGAACTTGAAATGACCGATGCCGGCGCCTAGGACGACAGCAAAGATGAGGTAGGCCTTTTGAGTAAAAAAAAAGTGACTATCAAAACCTAATAACAACAATTGTGAATTTGTGGCTTACGTTGTAGGTCATAAACACGAGCATGAGGAAGAAAGATAGGAATACGACTGAGCCGTATATAACTGCACGGAGAAGGCGGTATCCGAGAGGAACAGGTAGCCTGCATCATGTTCAGCGTCCTATACATGATGATCTTAGAGCGAAAGAGTCGCCTCTCATATACATACCCGATCAAAGAGGGTTTGAACAGCTGTCTCCCCGTCAGCAGCAGTCTATCTTCACCTGCCCCTCCAGGGCTGGAGCTTCCGCTTCTCATGGGTGACCTTGCCCGTCTCTTGTCTCTCGTTCTAGAACAGATGACCTGAGCAATGTACACGTCAACGCGACGTTGTACGATTCTGACATATTCGTAGAGCACTCCGAGAAGGACGATGGCGATAAAGGAAAGGACAAAGGAGGTATAGGAAGTTATGTGCCAGCCTGGAAAGACGATGCACGTGTTGAGGATTTGGGTGTTCCTATATGTGTAAGGTGGCAGTGAGATTACAAGAGAAGGAAGAGAATGACGGAGGCTTACCAGAGCATGTGCATGGCGCATTTTTGCCCTATGGCCATGTCATGATGATGTCCTCCATGGTCCATCTCAAACAGCAAGACTAGTTAGGCTAGTGACGAAAGCGTAAGGTGGTGATGATTAGTCAGCAGATAGCACATGGCTTGTGCGCAAACGATCCCGACCGAAGTTATCCATCAGATATTGGCTTCGTTCTCCACGACCATTTCAACAAATTATCTATTCTTATTTCCCTGGTTCCTCGGTCACATCTGTTCAAGATGGAGATATATATTCCTGCATATGACAAGAGAATTCTGGTACCAGATCTACATTGCGTGCCAGTGGGCAGACGCCAGGAAACCTGTCAAGAATGTCATTCGATTTTTCCTGGAACGCGATCCCTTGGCCGCATTCTCCTTTTCTCTAAAACTGCCAAGACCCCCTTCCGATCCCCCACCCCTAGCCGTAGAGCATATACGCCAGGTGCTGGAGATGTTAGTTGACGAGTCGATGCGCTGGCAGAAGGCGTCATTCAGGGTCGAAGGTGCCCCAGCAATGGCACACCTATTGCCATTGACCTATGCCAAGAACCGCATTCCTCTGCTACGAAAGCTTCGTATGCGCTATAGGATGCAAGTGGTACCAGACACACTGCACGACGTGTTTGAGACGGCACCTTCTTTGAACCTTATGAAGATATCCAGACTCGGACCTTGGAAGTTTGACTGGTCAAACTTGAAGATCTTGGATGTCAGCCATTTGGGATGTAGCCCACAACATTTCATTCCTGTTCTGTCACAGATAACGACTCTTGAATGGCTCAGAATCGTGCACGCATTCAGCGGCACCATCCAAACCAGTACCGTCATCCTTTTTTCCCGTCTGGCCACTTTAAAATGCGGACCGTGCTGGTTGCCTTTAGTTAAAGCCCCCGCGCTAGAGGAGCTCACTCTCTACGTTAAAGGGTCCACTGATGCCTCGGTCGTTGTTCCGTCCTTTCTACTCAGGTCTTCCTGTAGTATTCTCCGTCTCCGCATAAAAGCAGGTGAAGCGACCACGGCTACCGAAGTCATCAGACACACGCCGCAGATTACCCATCTGGATCTGTTTGATGTCGAGGGTGTTGGGCTCACCCTGGAGCAGCTTATCGTCTCATCGGATCTGGCCCGATTCGGAGAGCCCCTCGCGCGTCGTATGATATCGCTGCATATTCGTCCCGCTTCCGAGGACGATATCCGGGACGTATTGTCTCGTTTGATATTATCCCGGACGAGAGCGGTGCATGACAAGCCTGGCTGCAAGAGCCTACGGGAATTGCGCATGTTTAAAGTCCAACGTTACGTATCTGCTGAAACGATAAAAACGTTAACTGCCTTGTGCAAAGAACGCGGTATACATTTCACCCACCTTTCCACCTATTGAGATCCACGCCTTAGAGCGACGCAGATCTCAGGCTTAGGTTGTGCCCCCTTCACCTATGCCAGCCAGGTAGCTCTGTGGGTCAAGCCTCTTTTATTCACATAATGTAGATACGATACTTAATCATCCACTTGAAATCAATTGTTTCAAATATTCAAATATTCCTCATATGTTGGCTTCATACTTCCAATGGAGAAGGGCCAGAAGTTGTAGGTCCTACAGCAATACACCCGCTTGCCTCAATCCCTCGATTACTTGTTCTAACTGCGTCTCCGTCCCATCCTCCATGGAAACCATCGTCACATCCTCTTCGTCCGTCGGGCTCTCCAACGTCGCTAATTGGCTATCCAGCATATTAGCTTTCATATAATGTCCTGGTCGCGCTTCCATCCGTTTGTACAGTAATTCACGGGGTCCCGATATAAATACAAAGTACGTTCGGAGGTCCGATGAGCTCGAGGTGGTGGTGGTGGTGGAGGAGGAGGAGGAGGATGGATACGAATGAGTTGAAGGCACGGATGAAACAGACTCGGAGTTCAGGACGAAATGGGGTTCTACTACCCTCCCTCTCAGGATGTCCCTGTAATACTTCTTCAATGCCGAACAGGCAATGACCACTCCAATCCATGATCTCGACTGGCCAGCGGTACCGTCTCGTTCGGCCACTACTATCTTCTCCTTGGCGGTTTTTCTGATCATAGACAGCCAAGGCTCGCGGTCCGCGTCTGTTAACGGGATACCGGAACTCATCTTGTCGATATTAGATGATGGATGGAGTTCGTCTCCCTCGATGTAGGGAAAATCTAGTGCGTGTGCCAAGGCAGAGCCGAGCGTGCTTTTGCCTGTCCCGCTGACGCCCTGTGATTTATTTATTTTTTGGTTATGGTGGTTCGGACCAACTATGTCGTTAAGTAAGATATAAGAAGGGAGTCATCATACCATGACTATGATGGCAACATATTGAGGTGTCATTTTTGTGAGATTAAGAGGCAAGTGTGCGATTAGTCATCCAGCCAGAACTTGATGTCAAGTCATTCAATAGGACAGCCGCCAATAGCACCTGCAGGCCAGCAGCAGAAACCAGAAAAACCTCCCATCGTGGAATTCAATCACTGGGACCAGGCATTGAAGCAATTTCTCATCGACGTAGGGTTGACACAGGCATTGCGCGGGTTCGAAAACGACATGCTCGTTTTGAATCCAGATTGGGAGAAGGAGAGGATACCTTTCGCCATGGCCACGTTTGTCAGGAATCTTGTGGTGCGTATTCAATTAGTACGTGGCAGTAGCGTGTCACTCATGGGATCTTTTCAGCTTCTGAACAAAAGTAGTGGTGAGGAACGGTCGGCGGACGAGCAAGAAAAAAAGATGGACGTGGATTCCGATCTTGACCAACGGAAACTCGCATATGTGCGGTCGGCTACAGGAGTAAAGCCTCAGTCCCAAACGTCAGTGAGTTTCTCCCTCTGTCTTAACCGAATCCGTCTTGTTTTTCTCGTCGCTTTCAGATTGAAAGAGTCGATTCTTATGCCCTTTTTTTTTTTTTTTTTACAGATAAATAGATCCATTTCTCAATTCATCGCACGCAATCGGGGGCGCAATAACGCGTCTAACCGCGCCGAATTCCTTCACAGCCTGGATGAAATACGCGCTTCTATGGCTTCCCCCTCGTCAGACGTGGACACGTCTTCGTGGGCATCCTGTGCGCGTACTGATATGAAAACGATAGATCGTGATGCACAGATGAAGTACGATATCGCCAAGAATGAGGATGGTCCATTGAAGAGAACGATGAAAGCGACAGAGACCAAGGCACCTGATCAGCTGCGCGAGAAGCCTGGATCTATCGGGACTTTTCCCATGGGAACCGTGCCAGAAGAAGACGTGGCTATGTCTTTAACACCCGATAAACACCCGGGTCTTGATGAACGACTGAATAATATTGAGAGACACCTGGCGGTCAGATATGGTATTTTTATCCGCTTACTCTTTGCCTTTTTTTTTCCCACTCAGAATGATGTTTGATACGCAGTTCCTTCACCACCCAAGTCTTTTCTGGATCGTCTCAAGTTCCTAGAAGACCATTTAGTGCAATTAGAGATGGATTATCCACCGTGGGCTGCACTGCACTTCAATCAGCCTAACAGAGGTGTCAGTTATATTCTTGAACATCCCCTTCCCCCTCCTCCTACCGAGTTTTGTCGACTGATATTAGATTTTACATTAGTGGCCGCCTCCTCCGCGCTCGACACCAATAATTGTCCCTCCTCACATGAGAGCCGTTGCGAGCAGTAACACAGGTGGTGCAGCTGCTGCATCATCAGCTACCGCAGGTCCAAGCGGCAGTGGATCCACGGGTCAAACGCCCCTCCCATCATCGAGCACGAGAGAATTTATGGAGGAGTCTTCATCGGCAGGATCAAGGATAAGGAGTGCACCTTCCAGTCTGCAGAAGGCGGTTATGGAAAAGCTGGAAGTATACCAGGCCATGCATGATTTAGCAGGCGGCGCAAGGAGAAGTGGTGGTTAGATGGTCATGCTCTAAAGAGGAATCAGGCGAGAACAACATCAGGGGTATGTGATCCGGTTTCTTCTATAACGATATACTCATTGTCTGCCAGTTTATGCGGCATATTAGAGAGGGGGTCACGATGCCCTTCCTCCATGGAATTTCAGGTTCGTCAAAATGTCAACGTGTTACATGTACGAACAGCTATTTCGTAACGTTGTAAATAAAACGAGCTAATTGCTACTTGATTGTTATTGCTGAGGCATGTTATCCATAGCGACCACTAGCACGAGAAGTTCACCAGCAGCATGTTATCGTGGCATACATACTAGTATCAATCAGGCGAGGTAGTGCGGCGTCTCAACGTTCGTCGCTAGATTCCGTTATCCTCGCCTCGTGTTCCCTCCGTGCTTAACCAATAAGCACCCGGCATCGGATGTTAGTTTTACCCAGGCATCAACGAAACAAAGGTGTCATGTACGTATCTTCCTATTTACCCCCATTACAACCCTGCAATAACCCAACCTTCTGCGGCGGGCGGCAACTCGATTTCGAAGGTGCATTGAAGATAAGCTGTCCCCACAAGCTTATACGACGGAATCAGGCGGCGCGGCGACTCTATTTTCCCGTCGCTATGCCTCCCCCCTCTCTGATGTCAATATGTCAGCGCAAACCTTATTGTTGCCGTAACGTAAGTGACCTAATTCCGAACCTCAACGTGTTCAAAATTAAAATGGAGCGTGACACGACAGATCTCCAAGCAACCAGAAAGTTTCACCAAAATGGAAGAAATTTCGAGGACCGCCGTCCCGCCAGTTCGAGGGTTGATTATTGGGGTGGTGGGGGGTGGAAACTAAGAATAAAAAGGTGAACGCGATTTCGTTCAACGATCTTAAGTTACAACTTCCCCTCCTCCTCTCCCTCTTTGGCTGTCAGAACGCTTCTTCTCTGTTCTTCTCCTTCCTCGTGGCAAACCGCCCTTGAGACATTTTAAAAATGGCATATGAATGCGCTACTTGTGACAAGATCTTCGACACCATTCAGGGTCTTGAATCGCACTGCAAAGTCAGGCGTCATTCGATGAATCAGTGTCGTCCCTGCAACAGGATTTTCAAAGATGAGTGTGCGTTGGATAAAGTATGCGTTTCGAGAATGCACGTGTTCTTCCTGATGATATCCATTCTGATTCTTCAGCATTATCGAACCTCATCCGCCCATTCTTTTTGCCAACAGTGCGATAGAGTGTTTCAGAATGACGAAGCTCTGACACAGGTAATGCTTACTATTTTTTGCTCATTTGCTCTTGTCTGAGCCGCGATTTTACCTTGCAGCATTTGAGAAACTCCATCGCCCACGCGTTCTGCAAACAGTGTGACAGAGCTTTTCCAGACGAACACGCTTTGAAACAGGCTCGCATTTCTCATTTTTTTTCGCACCGAATGGTTGACCAACATATATATATATATACATCTTTTTTTTTTTTTTTCGAAACTTTATCAGCACTTGCGAAGCTCACCAGCACACTCATATTGCCATCCATGTGATAAATCATTCCCCCATGAA
Source organism: Amanita rimosa (assembly GCA_023014395.1). Taxonomy (NCBI): domain Eukaryota; kingdom Fungi; phylum Basidiomycota; class Agaricomycetes; order Agaricales; family Amanitaceae; genus Amanita; species Amanita rimosa. Next base: position 770,354 of record JAEBUO010000016.1, on the reverse strand, counting down.
ATTGCATTGCGAGAGGTAAGAACTTGCGATTACACTTATTTTGCAAATGCTGCAAGCCCTGGCTTTCAAGCACATCCGCACCTCCTCCGCGCACTCCTTTTGCCACAAGTGCAATAAGGGGTTCGGAGATGAAGTAGCTATAAAACAGGTAAAATGCCTGGCAGCCAGGATCCGGAAATTGCTGACGGGCGGGAAGCACCGGAGAACCTCGTCTGCGCAGTCACGTTGTTCCCAATGCAACAGAAAATTTGGAAATAACTTTACTTTGAAACAGGTTAATCATCCAAAAATTTTTTTTCTCTCTGTTTTTTTTTTTTTTTTTGATGATAACGTTCGTATATATAGCATGTCCGGGCTTCATCAAATCATGCCAGCTGTACAATTCAATGAATGCCCTGACGGGTGGTAGCGTGTTCTTTCACGTCTGATTTAAAAAGAAATCATACATACGATGGTCAATCCATATGAGATCATGTACCAATATCTCATTCGGCTTTTTGTATCCTCATCGATTTTCTATAAACTCTGTTTTTAGGTACCCGCTCTGTTGTAATCATTATCCTGTATCATAATACATAGATCATAGTGCGTTTACCATTAATAGTCCTTTCCCTGAATGATGACCCTGTTCCCCAAGCTTTTTGAATTGCTTCTACAATGAACGGCTCCGCATATAAGATATGTGAATAGGCATGTACGTACGTGGTCCTTAACGTCGGTACTAATAAGATTAAGAGCTGGGTAAAATCATCATTCGTTACGCCCTTCTAAGTATTAGTAGCGTTTGCCATTGCCTTAAAAAGGTTCAATATATAAGAAATTATGTGAATTCGTCCGTTTAGCGCAAAACAAATGTTCAACATATGTGATGAACTTTTGAAAGTGCGTTAGCAGTTACATCACCGACTGATAAGGGTTACGGATGCCCACATCGTCATATCGGCTATCGGGGTCCATGTTGGCCAGACGTACAAGAAGCACCAGGGGATGATGCACAATAGAGGCACGATGTAGCAAAAAAAAAGCGGTTGCAGGCGACACCTTCCTGAAAAAGGACACTTGAAAGACCTTCTTTTAGTGTCCCCTGCATCTCAGAAGACCCGAAGCCGCAAACTTCGCCATTGTTCAGGACGGCCGATGCACCTTGAATGCGTAATGACAATTCAAGGCAAACGTCTTCAACGGTTCGGTAGTACAACGTAAAGGCACAGTCCCCTAAGAAGGTATTTTTTGTATCCCACGTTGTATTCATCCGTCATTAATCATTGGTTAATATTCTCACCTGCATTTCATGTGACTCGCAGAAATATTTGGGCCCGCTGGTGGTACTCTGCCTATCCTGACAAAATCTTGTCGATGCTTGCAACTGAGAGCACTGTGTAAAATTGGAGAAATAGGCTATGTCGTCTGAGTCACAGACGTGTGGCTTGCTCACTGTCAAGGTGCTGCGTCAAAATAGTTTGCTTCGTCTCCTATAGTTTATTTTGACACCAGACTAACAAAGCATATGCTAACTTCCTGAGGTCGAGGCGGTGATGAGAAATTAGAAATCACTGGTACTTCTGGCGGTGGCATTCCACACCTGAATTAAACAAGGTAGACCATTCCTGGGCGTGAAAAACCATGTATGATTAGTAATTATTGAAGGAAGGTGATGCTCATTGCCATTGCAGAAGTCGAGCCGGCTTTACCAATGTAGAGTGGGTCGCCGCGTGTTTGTACAAACAGACGTCAACCCATCTTAGCTTCATAAAAGCCGTTTGCTTGTTTCACGGCTGGCCGTTTTACCCTTACTATCTCTTTCCACGGTCTTCAGCGTCTTTTGGCCATGGCATCATCATACGGACAGCGTTGCGATTGTTGCGGGAATATGGGACCTGTAGTACTGACAGAACGCGACCAAAAGGAACGCACAGTTCATCCCATCGTTCTGGAGTGTCGCTCATGCGATATTGTCTGCGTAAATGAGAGTGTGTTGAAAAGTGTAAGCAGATGGCTACAATTACTGTACCCGTTGATAATGTTTTTGTGCAGCATTTTCTTTCCAAGGCTCATAAATTGCGCGAATTGGACGCCCAAAACCCTTTTGCAGTTCATCCTCTGCCAAATCTTCGAATCTCAAAATGCATTGAATGTAAGCGCAGCTTTATAGACGGGGATGCGTTATGTCAGGTGAGTAGATTAAATGATACGTATATACGCCCGAAAGATAACCTTTTCTCAATAGCACAGGCTTAGTAATCCATTACACTTGCCATCATTATGCCAGCAATGTCAGAAATGGTTCAGGGATGAATTCTCATTGAAGCAGGTAAAGAAAAGAATCAACCCGTTGTATTTCACTAATGTGTGCCATACTAACAGCATTTACGGGATTCACCTAAGCATCGAAAAGTTGTTTACATAGATATTGCTACAGGTGATGCCTCGCACAAGTGTTCCATTTGTGGCAAGAAATTCAAGACAGAGCATGCCCTCAAAAATGTAGCCCCCTATCCGAGCTCGAAGCAAGTTACTCACGTCTAGCATAGCATAATGCATCACCGGTGGTGCATAGACCACGCACCATTGACTGCTTTTCTTGCTCAAATAAGTTCAAGGCGCCGTCGGGTGTCGCTCACCACATAGAATCAAGCTGCAAGCATCTTTCCGTCAACAGGCACCAAATCACTGCGACAATTCAAACTCTCGAAATAGAGCCTGCCATATCTCTTCGACCTCTCGTCTCAGGTTCTGCAGCAGCAGAATCCAGGCCGCCGCTTATTGCTTATCAGGCTACTCAAGCTTCGTTTAACGGAAACAGATATAAATGTCATCTCTGTGTTAAAACATTTCGTTCTTTAGCTGCGCTTAATGCGCATTTGAATTCTCCAGCACATGACGAAAACGAGTTCAAATGTCCAAAGTGCAAGAAGCAGTTTACATTGATATCAGGCCTGGTTCAACACCTAGAGAGTGGCGCATGCGGCTTATCAAACATCGATGATGCTGAAAACAGATTCAAAAGCATGACGGATCAGCTCTCGCGGTCGCTGACGTTATGATAACGTTTGAAATATATAGTGAGTGGCGTCTTCTGGACATTCCCAATTCATCACATTGTCGCTTCGCGCATTATGCTCGTCGCACTGACACATGTCTCTTTCTCTCACAGGCATCGTAGAAAGACTGACAAGCAGGTAGCCTAACATCTGCCTATGACGGGCAGAGGGGAGGATGCCTGTAATTCAGTCTTTCGACGCGAGCGTGACACTGCTTCATGCATGCCAACGAGAGTCGGATATTTCTTTTTGGATCTGATGTATTAGTATTGCCGAATGATTTCCGTTTTACATGCATGTTGTCCGGCATGTCTCCGGCTTCGGAGCTTTTACCGTTAACAATTGGAAGCGTGCAATTCATTTATGTGGGCGCGTGTAGAGGCCGAATGCTTTAAAAGGCTTTGGTCTCACGGTTGGTTTCAGAACTCGCCTCCATCTCCTCTCCACTAGCATCTATCCTTTCCACTGATATTCACATATTAGAAGTGCCCTCACATGTATTACGAATGCAGAGGTTGTAACAAAAGATTTTCCACTCTCCAGGGTGTTATGATGCATGGGGACGTAAAGGGCCACTCGATTTCTCGATATCCTGTTGCCATCGTTAAATGTCCGCCATGTGACAGGCTCTTCAAGAACCGAGAGGCGCTCGATCAGGTATGCAGGCAGGTGGATAGATTTACGACCTATGATGACCCTTGAATCCTTGTAGCATCTGCGCGACTCCCTAGCGCACCGGTCCCTCGTGGTTCGCTCCAGCACAACATTGAGCAATACTTTTTGTCATATCTGTGACAAAAATTTCAGGAGACCGGACGACCTCATGCGTGTAAGTCTTCGGAGTCTATCTCTTTGACACTTGACACTCATGCAACAGTGTAGCACAATGCCTCGCCAGTACACAGGGATAGGACAGTGCCATGCTTTGTTTGTCCTTCCAAGTTCAAGACACCTTCCGGTTTGGCGCAGCATATAGAAGGAAGCTGTGACCGACTTCCACTCAATCGGCACCAGATCACTGCGGCGGTGCATGCTCTCCCAATTAAGCCCCCCATTTCTCTTCGTCCTGCCATTGACGGGTTTCCGGTGGTACCTCGCGCACTCATAACACACCATGCTACACAAGCCTCTTTTAACGGCGAAAACTACCAATGCCACATCTGCAATAAGGCATTTTGGAGTCTTTCTTTGCTCGAGGCTCACATGAACTCTCCAGCACATGACAACGATGAATTCAAGTGTCCCAAATGTGAAACTCAATTTACGCTGATATCTGGATTGGTTCAACATCTGGAGAGCTCGTCTTGTGGTTTGTCTGGCGTAGATGATGTTCTCAGAAGATTTGAGCAAATGACTGCCCAATTTTCACGTGCTTTAAAATTCTAATGTTTTTACGGTAAGTAGCCAGTTGCCCTATTTACATATCATTCCTTACAACTATCATTTACTCGTGCTCATACTCTATTCTTCTTTTTGACAGGTGACGTAGGGAGACTAAAAGACAGGTTGCCTTTCATTTGCCTAACTCGGGCAGAAGGGAGGACACCTGTATTTGAGGCTTCCGACGCGACCGGGCATGAGCGAGTCTTGCTATTGTTTAAATTTTGCTGGTTCTGTTGAAAATGATGCTTGCATGGGCTCATTTCTTGCTGTAAATCAATTATTTTCCCCCTTTCTCTTCTCCGCCTGTATATTAAATTGAATCGATCACTTTCTTGACTTGCTTTGTTACCTGACTGATTACAGTTGGCGTCATGTCGCCCTCATTGACGTCTGTGGGCGTGGGTCTAGGTGACAGTCACACTTGTCGCGGCCTGTGAGGCCTGTGAGGCGTAGAGGCGTAGTCGACGCCACTCACTTGACTCTGGTCGCTATCAATGTTTCACTCTCGTCCCGTGCAGATGCTTCCAACCTCATTCCAATGTCAACAGTGCGGGCGGTTTTTCGATACATCGCGGGCTCTTGCCTTTCATTGCAACAAGAAATGTCAGTCTATGAAGCGATGTTCCATCTGCAAGTTGTTGGTGGACCGACACGCGTTCAAAGCTGCGGTAAGCAGAGTCTCTCGAAATCTATTCTTGAAAACAGTCACCTCATTCCCATACTATAGCATCAGCGGGCATACCATTTCACATGCGACTTGTGTGAAAGACGCTTTCAAAATTGTGATGCGTTAGCTCAGGTACTCTGGCTTGTTTTTCATCATTGGTCTCGCGATAGTACACTCAGGCTGACTACTTATACTCTAGCACTATCAAACTCACACAGACATACCCTTTTTGAAACGTTACGATACAGGACTCGAACGGGTAAGAACTACTCTAATGTCTCCTCTGACTGCGAACTTAAGTGATCACGGTGTGGTTACAGCATTTGACGGTTCAACCCTTTGATGGTCCGAGGGCAAGTACAGTTGAGGATGGAATCGATAAATCACAGGTATTGCTTGTCTCTTTCCGTCGTTAACCCAACATTTATATCGCTCAGAAGCATGACGATCGAACCATCTGTTATCCGTGCAAAATCAAGTTTTGTAATAAAGTTGCATTGAATAATGTACGTCGTGACCACTTACAAGCATTGTAATTTTTCGAAAAAAAGGGCGTGTAGCATTTACGTGCTTGTCACCTTCAAAATGGAGAAGCGGTGCCCTTGATAAAGGGACAAAAATTGACACCAACAGGTCCTTTCGAGCTGATTTCGTCCTGTCGCAAATGTAATGATCAATTGTTCATCGGCGAATTAGAAATCAACCAGGTGACGTTTGATTGAACGTCTAGGACTTACATACACTCATGCTCATTTTCCAGCATTTGCACGATCAGCCCAGACACAGGCTGACTATCATGACTGGTGTTTATTGTACTTACTGTCTTACTTGTGGCATGAAATACAACAGTCAAGAATGCCATGCTCGTGTATGTTGAAACTGATTATTAGCGCGTTGGGCTGATGGATACTCATAGCATTACATCGTGCGCAATGTCAGAAGTGAAAAGAAGTTCGAGTGCTTCTTTTGTTCATCCAGGTTCACGAAACCCTCTGGACTGGCAATGCACCTGGAATCAGGATGCAAGCGACTTTCCATCAATAGGCATCAAGTTACGGCAGTAATTCAGTCCCTCAAAGTGCCGTCTCCCATATCTCTTCGTTCTCCCAAGGAGAAACTCGATTCGTTCGGCGCAAGTCGTCCAACGATCACATATCGGCAAGCACAACAGAATCCATTCGACACCCATAGCTCAGCACATGAATGCAATATATGTTCAAAGACATTCCAGGCATTGCATTCTCTGGAAGCGCACTTGAATTCCCCGGCGCATGATGATAACGAGTTCATGTGTCCACAATGTGTAGGGGAATTCAAGCTCGTATCCGGATTAGTGCAGCACCTCGAGAGTGGAAAATGCGGGCTGTCGAGTGCAAGTGATGTAGAAAGAAGGTTCACGAAGATGATTGCGCAGTTGACACGGGCTCTGAGCTTGTGACTCTGATTGATAAGTTTCAAATTAAAACATACGAAAGACACGTCGACGATCCATAGTTTTATTCAATAAAAAATTGTTCTATCATAATTATTCCGAGACTTGGTGTTGGAGGTTAAAACGATGGGTGCTGGGATCCACAGCAATTTGCTTCACAACTTGTTTATTAGTTTCCTTGCAGTAAAGGTCAGACCCAGCTTCTAATCAATGTCAATGTCACATAAACACGACCATCACCGCCCCCGTTCCCCATGTCCAGGTCGGCGGTTGAACCAAACCTCACATTTCCACGCTTTTGAAAGGTGTGCATGTCGTATTGAAAGTGTTCACTAGATGCAAGGCGCACAAATTGAGCCTCCGGCAACTTTCGTAAAGCCGACTCAATCTCTAATGTTGACTCCCTTTCATAACTATAAACCCGTATAGCGACCGATAACTTTTCCAGCGCAGGCCATCCAGTCTTCATGAATAACTCGTCGAGCCTGCCCCATTCGTTTCCTTGTTTACAATCCACATCTGTGTCAAAAATGATTTCAATCGTGATACTTTCAATCGTGATACTTTCAATGACGTTGTTGCTACGCGCATGACTTCAAGTTCAGAAGGAAGACAGAAAAGAGGATCGTCGTCATCATCTCTGACAAAAAGTTGCACATGGAGGTTCCTGATTGTCCACATAGAGGGTCGCAATAAGTCGGCAAGGCTGGTCCAGACTGACGTGGGACTGAGGACTAGAAGAACGGAGATCTTAGTATAAACATGATAATCATAAAGGAAGATTCCTCTTACAGGAAATGGCTACATTGGTAAGGTGTCCACAGCGCTCGAACAGCCATTTTAAAGCCTCGATGTCATTGGTCTTGTTGAGATCAACTGTAAGACTTTCAATCTCCAATTTTTTGAGGTTGATGCATGGTAGGAGATCTAATAAAACGAAATTGTCGAGAGCGAACAAATTGAGGTGAGTGAGAGTTGGTAAATGTAATAGGTGAAGCAATGCCGGTCGAAGAGGATTTCTACTCCAGTCGAGTTTCGGTGTATTGTAATGTTGGACTCTAAGGTATTGCAACCTAGATATCTTTTTCAAGCATGCTTGAATCAAAAAACGCTTCTTGACCTCTTACCACCACCATCTCTGGATTTTCCCACGAGACGGCCGTGTCTGAGCTCAGTGTCTGCATCGTTCTGGTGCTAACCCCCTTGTGAAGCATTTACACCCTTCCACCTGCGTCGAGCCCCTGCTCCGCTCATCCTTCTCCCTGCCCCCAGCGTTTTCCCCCTTTTTCCCGGTCTCCTCTTGAGGCCATGGCTCCCGACAACCCCCCAGCCCTTCTGCTTGCCCCTTTCTTTGAATCACTTACCGCTTCCTTCGATGTCGGCCCCCTGTCCGGCGTCCCTATGGTCGACTTGATTAGAGCGGCTCGCCGCTCTCTGGTCCACCCCTGCCCAAAATGCTTCCTCCTTCAGTTTGGAGGCGACTGTGTACACGTGGGCTGGTGCGCCTCGTGTAACTCGCCTCGTGATGCCCCAGGCTGCTCCCATGAGGCCACTTCCATTTTCACAAATCCCTCTACTGCTGCACGGGCCCTGGACTCGATTGCCGCTGACCTCCCGGAATTCTCTGGCCAACGATCCCCAGTTTTTTCCCGCCCTCCATCTCGTGCCCCGTCTGCCGGGGTTTCTGGCTCCATCCATGCTGTGCCCCGGTCCCCTGCCCAGGACCCCCTGTTGATCCGCGGCCGCGACGTCGGTGATTTGCTCGGTGCTTTTCCCCGCACCCTGACCATCCAGGTCTATGACTCTCAAGATCCTCGGTCCGCCACTCCGGCTGGTTGTGTCTGGGCTGCCCTGAATGCTGCACGAGGCACCCGGACAAATATGTCCTTTCAAGCTCTTCTCAGCACCCTTCCCTGCTTTGACCCAACACTCTGTCTGTCCTGTAATCGACACAAATTTCGCATTACTACTACAGACCCCATCCTCTGTCCCCATTTAGGCCTTTGTCCCTCTCATGTTACCCTCCGTGGATCTATGGGTTGCACTCATACTTTTTATGATCACCTACTGCATGCCCCCCCTTCTCCCGTCCATGCCATTTCTTCAGTCATCATGTCATGCCTAGAGGACGAGTTCCTTTCTCGTACCCCACCCTTGGACCTAGCCACGATTTCCCGTCCCCCTTCCCGCGCCCCATCCTCCACCTCCTCCCCCCGCAATATTGATATTGACTTACCTACTGACGATACGATCCGCCGCCCCCTTACTGCCCCACCCACATCCCCGCCTCGTTCTGCCCCACCCAGTGCTGACCCTCCTATAGCTGCTCCTGCCCCATCCCGGCCCCAAAAGCGCTCTCGGCTTGCCTTATCCCGGTCTCCCCCACCTGTGTCGGACGCCACCCGCTCGTTAGTGACTGCCGCCCCAGTGGCGGTAGGAGCGAGTGAGGAACGCCGCGTACGACGGGGCCCGCCTCACGACACGACGCTTGGGCACTCGGTGAGCTCTACAAGCCGACCCGCCCCTCACCCGCAACCCCAGGAAGTGGTGGCGCTGCCGACCAGTTCTGCTGTCCCGTTGGAGGGCTCTCCTCCTCCCCCTTTTCAATTTGCTGTGCCTGCCCCTGCCCCTGCCTTTGGCCCTACCGCTCGGCCTATTGGCATTCCGCCCGCCGCCCCCGCATGGCTTCGTTCTTTTCCACTTGGCCGCTCTGCTTGCGCCGCGTGGCTGCGTCTCCACGGTGCTATTGATCGGTCATCCTTGGCTCCATACCACCTGCCTTGTTATGACTATTTGCACTCTTGCTGCTTACTCGCCGCTCCTGACGCACTGGCAGCCCAGCCCCCTCCGCGGGACATTGGAACTGGTGGGGATCCCTCAACAGCTCTAGCTCCACCTACCGCCTCGCCCGACCTCAAACATGATTTAACTACTGATGCTACCACTCTTTTAGATGGCCTTCGAGCCCAGTTCAAGGCGACTGCCACTCCTATGCATTTTACCGTCTCCGCTAAGTTCCGTGATTTGCTTTTCTCCGACTATATCTCCCCGATTGTCTCTCACAAAGTTGACTTTGCTGACTCCCCATTTCCAGATCCCGTCAAACGTAAATTTTTAACTGACCTTGGTTCTCTTACAGATCTTGTCGGGCATGCGGCGGGTGTTAGTCCTGACATCCACCAAGCGTCCTTTGTAGCTCTTCTTAGTCTCATGGCTGCCCAATCCCTCCCCGCGGCTGAAAAGGCGAAGCTTCCCCTGGCCCAGCTGGCCCGCCTAGTTCCTGGCTCTGTACCGGTCGCGTCCCCTGGGGGCCCCACAGTTCGCATTGCTTCTCACCCTCTGCCAAAACCTCCTGGCCCTAGGAGTCAAAAAAACCCCACCAAACAGGCCCCTGGCCCTCCGACCGCCCCGGCTCAGCTTTTGGCCACCATTGACCTGGCTCAAACTCTTGCAAAAGCGCAGGACATACCGCTGCGTTCGGCCGCTGTCATTGCCAGCAAAGTCGTCGCGGAACACCCCCTGGACTCTCGTCCAAAGCCGACATCATACGCCTCTGCCGCAAAGACTGACCCTTCCCAGCGGCGGCCTGGCCCTAAGCCCAAACCCAAATGCACTATGAGGGGCACACGACCGAACACGCTCTTGTTCCGGCCTCCTGCTACTGCTGCGGCCTTGGCTGTCCCTAAAGATGATCCATCCCGCGTGCTCGGCCTTGTTCTCACTGCGGTCCAGGGCTGCCCGGAGTTTGCTGCCACCTTTAACCCTTCCAGCGCTCCGGCGAATACCGTTGTCTCTGCCTTTTGGTCCCTGCGTGACTCCTTGGTTGTCAACTGTTCCTTGGCCATCACTCCTGCCCAGTCTCAATGCCTCCTCAATGCTCTAGGGGATCTCTTCCAAGCACCCGTGACACAAGGCGATCTGGTGAACAAGCCTACTACATCGTGTCTCAAGTTTTGCGCTGTTCCCACTAGGAAGAGCGATGGATCCGCTTACTCTCCAGATGACATCTTACGTGATCTGCTGCAACACCGGGTGTGGGCTGCTGCCCAAATCTATGGCCTTCCTCGTTGGGTGAAGGCGAGGGGCCAGTCGGCCTTGAGCGCGTCAGGGACTATTGTGGTAGAGGTTTGGGATTTCTTGTCCTCCGCCAACGCCAACACCTTGCAGGGAACTATCGTTCGGCTCCAGGGCCGACCTTACAAATGTTTCAAGTGGATCTTTAAAAACGCGGTCACGCAGTGTGCCACATGCTGCCGATGGGGCCACTCCTCCCTCCAGTGTCGCTCTGCCGAGGCCACGTGCTCTCGCTGCGCTCTCCACCACCCGACGAGTCAGCACCAGCACTACTGTGTACCCTGTACCTCCACCGGCATCCCCTGTGCCATCCGTTTGTGCGTTAACTGCGTCGGTACTAAAAACCCGTATCACTCTGCGTCCGACCCAGCGTGCCCTTTCTTTTCTCAACGCCTAAATCCTGAAGGGATCCGCTCTCTTTATAGCACCCACTCTGAAAAGCGACGCAATGGCGCATTGTTGAAAGAAGTTCAAAGCTTGCATAAACGCATCTTGAAGAAAGGTTTGCCGGCCGTTGCTGAACCAGCCCCTGGACCTATCTCCTCCTCCTCATTACCTTTACCTACAGGTTTCATAGAGGAAATTCCGGACTTGGATATGGCGGATGACCCTTTAGAATATGTCCCATACGCCCCTACCACTAACTACTAAATGACGGTCTTTGCCCACCATTTTAGATATTTATTTCATAACTGTCACACTTCTTCCCGTTCTCTCACTGCCATACTTGACTTACATCAAACAGACATTGACATTATATTTGTACAGGAGTTCCCCTGGACACACCTCCACGACGCACCGGACGCTGCAAGTCCCTTTGGCATTCCGGTCTTTGGCGGCCCCAGTCACCCCGCTTGGCTCCCAGTTGAGGGCCCCCGCATTGATGCCTCTTCACAGGTCGGCGCTTATATCCATGTCCATCGAGTCGCCTCTTCTTATCATCTGGCGGTTGACACAACCACTTTCGCCAATGCCAACATTCTTCTTTTCTCTCTCACCAGGCTCTCGGATGGCGCGACCCACTCTTTCGTCAACATCTATTGCAACCCCTCTTCGTGGCTTTCCCTCACCGCCCTCCTCCAATCCTTAGACCGTGTCCCCCACCTCGCTGTGGTCCAGGGTGACTTTAATCTCCACTCCAGTGTCTGGGACAATTCCGTTACTACTGACCACCCCCGCTCTTTAGATCTCCTTGGCACTATGGCCCGCCTGGGCTTGCAGTGCCTCAATGACGCTGCTTGCCCTACGTGGTATAGGCGCGGCGACACTCCCAGAGTGCTCGATTTAGTCTGGGTGGCGGACGACATCGTCGATGCCGCCCAGCAATTTTTTGAACTTACCCTTCGCGGGCCCCACCGAGATCATGTTGTACTGACCCTTACTTTCCCTAGCCACCCGGACGGGCCTCCATCTGTTCGCCCACGCTATCTCCCGCGCGCCTCTGAAAACGAAACCTCCTTTCTGCGGGCCATCTCTGACGCCTCCTTCAACACAGGATCGGCCCAACAACGCTGCGATGCCCTCTATGCTGCCATCGACTCTGCTTGGGACACCTACTCCAAGACGCCTGTCCCTGGTGGCCGCCCTACTCGGTGGTGGTCCCCCACGTGTGCAGCCGCCTATGCCGCCCATTGTGCTGACCCGTCCGTCGCCACTCAAAAGGCTTTTCACCAGGCCTGTCGCGCTGCCTGCCGGACTTTCTTCGACGATAAGATTGACGTGCTATGCGCGGCTGGCCAACCTTGGGATTGCCTTGCCTGGATCAAGCCTCGGCCCCCGCCCCGCTACCCACGCATTCGACGCCCAGATGGCACAACGGCGACCTCTACCGATGACCTGTGGCAGGCCGCCCACCTCCAATTCGTCGGCCAACAACTGGTACGGCCAGTCGACTGGGCCTTTGTTCATTCCCTGCCATCGCTGCCCATCCGGACGTGGGCTCCTTTTTCTTCTCATGAATGTTTGGAGGCTTTAAGAACTATGGTCAACACCTCCGCCCCTGGTCCTGACCACGTGGGCTGGCGACTCATTAAACGGTTGTGTTCCCACTCCGTTTTCCTTCAACAGCTCACCGCTTTGTTCAATTGCTCCTTCTCAACGGGCGAATGGCCGGCACAATTCAAACTCAGCCACACAGTCATACTTCCAAAACCAGGCCGTTCTGACTATGGCGTCATGAAAGCCCCATCGCCCTTCTGAACTGCCTCGGCAAACTATTCATGAAGATGGTAGCTACAAGACTGCAGTTTGACGTGTCCCGCTACGATCTCCTCCACCCACTACAGTTTGGAGGCCTTCGTCAATGCTCCACACTGGACGCCGGCCTCTTCCTCACGAATTGGGTTCATCAGGCTCGGGATGCGGGACAGTTTACGTCTTGCCTAGCAGTTGACGTCGCGCAATTCTTTCCGTCCATTCAAAAGGCCGTCCTTTTGGTCATCCTTACTAAGCAGGGTTTTCCAGCATCCCTTATCTCTTTCCTGGACCACTACTATGACGACAGACTCACGCACTTCCGCTGGGGAGCCGCCCTCTCGGGCCCTATGTCGGCCGGACTAGGCGCCCCCCAAGGCGCCTGTGAATCCCCCATTATTTCGGCCCTTTATACGGCTCTTCCGCTGAGAACGCACTTCGCTTTTAAGCCCACGTCCCATTCTGTGGTGCTAAACTTCGTGGACGACTCGGTCCTTTGTCGGTCTGGCTCTGACTTCCACCGCAATTTGTCCGCCCTTGCGGGCATGTACACGTCTTTTGCGTGTGTCATGGCCGCTGTTGGCCTTACACTGGAACCCGCCAAGACTGAACTCATTCACTTTGTCCCTTTCAAACGGTGCCTCCCACCCTCCGTTGACCATCATTCTTTTGTTTCAAAGGTTGTTCGTTCTCTTGATCAAGACCTCGTTCCTCTATGCACTACTACTCCCATCACTCTAATGAACCCAGATTCTTCCACTTTTGATGTCCCGCCTTCTGTGAAATGGCGCTATTTAGGTTTTTTCTTTGATCCGTTTCTTTCTTTTAAAATACATGTTCAATTCTATGCTAATAAAGCTATCTCTACTATTAGGGCCTTGCGTATGATTGGCAACGCGGTTCGAGGGCTACCTGTCACACGTCGACTTCTCCTGGTGCGCTCCTGCATATGGCCTATCCTGTCCTACGGCCTAGCTCTTTGGTACCGTCTCGAGGGCCGGGGAGTCAAACATTTGCTCAAACCCCTAAAGACTGCTCAGCGGCAAGCCCTGATCTGGGCCAGCGGCGCTTTCTCTACCACTCCGGGTGGCGCCCTCGAATTCCTCACGGGTACTCCCCCGGTACGCATTTACTGTGACCTTCTTTTATGACGCTGCGGTCTCCGCCTCGCTGCCCTGGATCACCGCCATGCCCTCCAGGCCCTTGCTCGCCAGCCTGCTCTCCCAGTTCATGCTAGAGCTCGCTCACGGCACCCGCTCATCAATACGCGACTGCCTACAAATCCTCTATTGCCTTTGCTGGACATTGCCACCTCCATCGACGAGCCTTTTGCCTCCAATAATGACAAAAACCTTCGGGGATCCCGCCTCCTGGACATCTTCGCTCACCGCATTCTCTTCGTCCACTTCGACCACCCCCCTAAAGCCGCCAAGGATCTCTTTGACCCGTGGCTCCAAGACTTCCGATCCATGGTCGCCGCCTGGTGTCAGGATCCCCTCATCCATCTTTTGTCTATGGACGGCTCTCTCCGGGACGGCGTCGCCACCAGCGGCTTTGTCTCTCCCACTGCCCATGCCGCCCGCCACGTTCCTGCGACTTCATCCTACAGCGCTGAAGCCCAGGCCATCGAGATGGCCTTCCACCACATCTTGGAGGTCCCCTTGCAGGGCACCGTTGTCCTCCTGGTCGATAACGAGTCCGCCACGCGCAGCATCTTTAACGCTGATGTGGTGGACGGTCAGCATGTCCATCTACGAGCTTGCACACTGCTACGCGCCTGGCTCACATCCCATGCTGCTAATGCCCTCACTATCTCCTGGTGCCCCAGTCATGTGGGCATCCCGGAAAACGAGGCCACGGACCGCCTGGTCTCGGACTTTAGAGGGCCCCATGTCCCTGCCTTCACCTCCCGCTTATCTGTGGCTTCCCGTTTTTGCCGCACAGCAGGCGTCCACTGGCGCCTGGCATGGCTATTGCAGACTACTTGCGGCAAGAATTTGGTCCGCCTCAATGCTGGGCGTGGGCCACTTAAACCCACTCTTACTAAATCCAAATTGCGCTTCGTTTCCAAATGCGACGATTCACCAGCCCTTTTCTCTCGATTCGTCCACTTTGTTACAGGCCACATGCCATCTGCCGAATACCGGCGCAGGTTCTTCCCTCAAGCACCCATCCACTGTGTCGACTGCCCTCAGCGCCGCCCTCTGACCCGTTCCCACATCATATGTGAGTGTCTCTCGTATCCGCCCCCTTTTACTACTTTTAGCTCTTTTCTCCAGCGCGACCATAACTACGTCGGCCTTATTGCTTTTCTCAAAGATCACCCGCGCGCTGCTACTTTTGATAGTCTCATCCCTTTTGCTTACCGTCCCCGTCCCCGCCACCGTCATGTGGCTCTTTTCCCGGATTAGTTGCGACGCCTCTCGTCATGTAGCCTACTCTTCTCCTAGCCACCCTTTGCTTATCACACGCGACTCACTGCGCGTCGCTCTCCTATAGTACCCTTTGTTGCTTACTTTCTTCTCGTTACCTACCACAATACATTCTTATGCGGAAAAAAAAAAAAAAAAAAAAAAAAGCATGCTTGAATCGACAGACTGGTGAAGTCCTGAACTGTGACGTTGTAATCTAATTTGCGAATGTAATGGGCGATTTCTGGTGTTATGGAAAGAAGTTGTTCGAGCATTGGAGTGGTAGAAGTATGTTTTCCAGCGTTAAGCACGACGGAAGTAAACATACGCTTCCTGTAAAAAGGAAGAAATGTGCGGCACATGCATGAAGCTCCCAGAAATCTGGCTATACGTCCGCGTCATCAACGGGTCGTGTGACATCTGTTTTTTTTTTTTTTTTTTTTTTTTCCGCATATAAAAAGAGGTTTATTTGACCGGAGGAAAGTGTACCAATATTACAGGATGGAGAGATATGAAGGCTACTTCTACACAGTGGACTTGGCTGTCCGAGAACGGTACTTATGTGGTTCACAGGCTCATAGAGCAATGGTGTGGGTGGGGCAGTGAGCATGGTCACCATGTGACCGGGAGTTAGCTATCAGAGTCGTGGCGTGGTTGGGCACGCTGGGCGTTGCGCTGGGTCCTATGTAAGATGTTGCGTTGGTTCCTGGCCTTCTCCAAGTCAGTGAGGGCCTGGGGTTTGTAACGGGCCCTGTAAAAAGGGCAGAGGCAGTGAGTGGCATCATGAGGGCCACTACAATTAATGCATTTCACTTGGGCAAAGGAGGCGTCCATTCGGACAGCATTTTCGTGGGCCGCAGACGGATGGGGGCTGGCGCATCGGGAGCACCAGGGGAGCCTAGAGCGACATACATGGGCGGTGTGGCCCCACCGGAGGCAAATGCCACACTGCGGAGTAGCCTTGGCCAAAGTCCAAGGTTGGGCGTGACGGACAGAGCCCCAAAAAGAGACGTCCGTCTGGAGGAGGTGGCGGGCGGTAGAGCCTGCACGGTCGTCTAGAACAGCGCACTTAACAGTGGCGGAAAGTAAGGAGGACCTGTCCTTGTTTGCCGGTATGAGGAACGTCAGGGGGGTAACAAAATGAATGTCCTTCCACTTGGGGTGGAGCCGGAAACACGTCATAAGGAAGTTGTCAGAACAAGGGTGACCATCAGGAAGATGGAGAGGAACATGATTAAACTTAACAAAAGTCGTCGTCGGGTGGTACAGGACTTGCGCACCCCGGGTAGAGGTGCAGTTGTCAACCAGTGCCAAAACATTGTCCAGCCAGGAGGGCTTGGGGGGAAGAGATGACCAGAAAGTGAGTTCCAAGTCACCCCGTAAGATCCATTGGCATGCGGCAAGGCAAGCGCCAGGTGTAAGCAATTTGGTGCATTGAGACGCGATTTCGCTAGCCGGAACAAAGGAGGCTTGTGTCCCAGTGCCTGGTCATATGACCAGCTTAGAGTTCTTCGTGCCTTGGCGGATACAAGACTTGACCTTAGCCGTAGTCTTGGATTGAGTGGGCAGTTGGGGAAGCCAGGGGGCGGTTCGGAACGTGGGATCCGGAGCATACGTCCTGGCAACCGACACATAGGACGGCTGACTCGGGCGGCACAGAGTGGACAGTACCGCAAGACAGGCACGTGGGGCAAGGGCAGTAGGCCTAACAGGGGGGGGCCTATGAGTCCGAGGGGCCATGGGAGAGGTCCAGTGAGTGGTCACAGGGGCCGTAGTGGGTCCCGGAGTCACGGGAAAGCTCGGGAGTAGGGTGGGCACAGGAGGAAGGGGGACCTCCATGGCCATTGTGGGTCCAGGGGGGGGGGGTTAATGGTTGGGTTGTCCTGCAATTGGGAGAAAACGAAATGCAAGGATTCCACACTTTCCAGTGGGACAACATCAAGTGCCGGCAGAAGTCTGCTGATGGCCTGAACAACAATCGAGCAGTCAGCTGCTGCCAGAACTCCAGCGATCTCTGGATCGTTGTCATATTTGGGGTGCTCGATATCGGGAGTAGCGTTGGGAGGCAAAGGTGGGGCAGTGGTGGGTGTTAGGACTAATCCTTATACACAATCACAAGCTTCAGAGAAGAGATAGATATAGAGACGAAGCTAAAGACACAATAGTCTGTGACCTACAAGGAGGAAACAATCTAGAGTCTTAAGGACTCCTACCTACAGATGCACTCCTTATATACCTGAACCGTTGGTCTGTGCGCACAGTCTGCGCAGCCGCTAAGGCTATGCACGCGCAGCAACAAGACCCAGACCCATCTCCCAGACCTGTCCGGACTCACCCAGACTCCCGGTCCCTTCCCGCGAACGCCGTTTCACCCAATATCCCCTAATAACCCTGATCGTATAGCCACCCTGGGTTATATAATCCTCCTGCCATATCTGGATAGGGGTCTTGCGCCGTATGCTCGCGTCTTGTTATACGTCCGTAGGCCTCTGAATAAAATAGAGAAAAATAACGAAAAAAGTCCATATCGTAACATGACCTCCTCCTTAAGACTTCACGTCCTGGGAAGTCACGCGTTGGTCGTAAATCGCTTCAGCGCCTAGCGCTATATCATGCGATGGTTTGCCGTAGGGGAATCAAGCGTGGGTTTAACCGGCCCACCGCGCTCAAGGTCTCTTGAGAACACCCCTTCCGTGTCAGGTTCAGCGTAGATGAGTTTTTGGTCGCCTTTCCACCACTGCCAATTCCGTTTTAATTTGTCGAGGTAGTCACGCTCGAATTTGCCATCTTCCCAGCCGAACAACCGTTTGGGAGCCTTTGTATCCGTGTAATTGTGCCAATTTTTAAACCGTAAATCTGTGATTGCCAATCGTCGAGGAGCACTTGGATTTTGTCTGTGGAACTTCTGAACCTCTTTCTTAGCATTAGCAAGGTTCTCGGCAGGTTCCCATGTAGATTCTTCCACTGGGTAGTTCTTCCATTTGACCAAATATTCCAACCTGCCACCGTTTCGTCCGCTGACTCTACTGTCCATGACTTCTTCAACTTCGTACTCATCGTCCTCGGATTCCTCTACCATCTGTGCCTCTTTATGTTTGGCAACTTTCTCTATTTGATTGGGGAATTCTGGAGCAGTGTAAGGTTTCAAGAGTACTTCATTGAAGACGTTGTAGATTTTCCATGCAACAGGAATCTTTAACCGGTATGCAGATGTGCCAACTTTCTCCACCACTTCCAAGGGGCCCACAAACTTGCCGTCTAACTTCTTAGTTGCTCGAAGCGTTGGCAAATTTTCTGTACTAAGGTACACCTTGTCTCCTGGTTGATAGTTTTGTGCTGGTGTTTTGTGAGCATCCCACCGCTTCTTCATTGCCTCAGCGGTTTTTTCCAGCGCAGTTTTGGCTTTGGCATGGACATCCTCGATTTCTTTGACTAGTTCCTCCATGACCACAGTTTTGGGTTGGTATAATGGATTCATCCCCTTGTTGGGATGTCTTCCATAGTTCATGAAGAACGGTGAGAAGCCCGTAGACGAATGTATTTGGTCATTATGGCAAAATTGGGCTACTGCAAGCCAATCACTCCAATTGTCCTGTCAATGGTTGACAAACATTGTCAGGAATTCCTTGACTTCCTGGTTAACGCATTCCATTTGTCCATCGGTTTGCGGGTGATAAGCCGTAGATCTATTAGCTTGTATTCCCAAAATCCCATATAGGTCGTCCATGAACTTGGAGACAAACTGCGGTCCTCGATCGCTGATGACCTTCCTTGGCAAGCCATGTTCTCTGAAGACATTATCCCGGAATAAGACCGCTACCCCTTGCGACGTAATGGATGATGTTGTTGGGAGGAAATAAGCCTTCTTTGTGAACCGATCTACTACAACCATGATCATGTCATTTCCTTTGGAATCCGGTAACGGTCCAATTAGGTCTACTGAGATCACCTCCCAAGGCGCGTTGGGAATTTCATTTGGATTTAGCGGTGCCGCCCTTGGCTGTTGATCTGGTTTTGCTTTCTGACACGTTTCACATCCTCGTATAAAGCGCTCAATGTCCTTTCGCATTTGCGGCCACCAGAAGTTGCGAGTAAGACTTTCCACGGTTTTGACCACCCCTGAATGTCCCCAGGAATGATGAATTTGAATCAAATCGCCCCTGATTTGCGCGTCCGCTGGGACGTAAATCCGACCCTTCCATTCAACTAGTCCTTTCTTGATTTTAAAATCCGGGTCCTGCTGCTCGATACCTTGCCGAACCTGAGTTTCCCATTGCTGAGCCGAGACCTTTTGGATCTCCTTGATGATGTCTTCGATTGCCCGATCATCATCATAGACCCTTATGAACAAATGATCCTTCAGGAGTATCACCCCTTCATTATCATTCTGTCCCTTCTCATGTCCTGCTCTCCTCGACAATAGATCCGCTTTTGAGTTGGATTTCCCGGACCGATGTTTAATGACAAAGTTGAACTCTTGCAAGTCCGTGACCCATCGTGCCTGTCACCTGTTCAGATTTTGTGGTTTTTGGAAATACGTGAGGTTTTGATGATCCGTTAAAACCTCAATCTGTTCCTTTGCACCTTTCAAGTAATGGGACCATTCATAAAACGCATGCATGACTGCAAGCATTTCCTTGTCATAGATCTCATAATTCCGTTCCACTTCATTTAACAATTTGGAAATGAAAGCCACAGGTCGCCATGTGCCGTCCTTGCTTTGTTGGGATAAAATTCCACCAATTGCAAAGTCAGACACGTCTACTTCGACACGAAATTGACCATCATCGTCAGGAATTTTGAGGACTACCTCCCTCGCCACAAGGTCTTTCAGTCCCTGAAAGGCCAAAGTCTGCTGATCCGTCCACTGCCACTCAACCTTCCCAGTCAAACCCGTTAAAGGTTTCGCCATTTTAGCAAAACCTTGCACAAAACGCCGGTAAAACCCAAGAATTGCTGCAATTCACGTTTGCAGGTAGGAATTGGCCAGTCAACCACTGCTTGTACCTTGCCTTTCTCCATTTGGATGGAGTCCTGACTGATGACTAGTCCTAAAAAGTCGATCTGAGATTGATTGAACCAACATTTCTCCGGTTTCAATGATAACTTGTGATTTTCCAGTTTCGCTAAGATGCGGTTAACATGCATCGTGTGTGCATCCTGTGATTGGGAAAACACCAGAATGTCATCCATATAAATGACGACCCATCCTTCTGCAATTTCCTGCTGGAAGATATCGTTCATCATTGTTTGAAATGTTGCCGGGGAGTTACAAAGACCAAAAAACATGACTAAAGGTTCAAATAGGCCCCGATGAGTTTTGAAAGCCGCTTTCCACTCATCTCCTTCTTTGATCCTAATGTTATTGTAGCCCCATCGGATGTCCATTTTTGAGAAAACCTTGGCTTTGGATAGTTGATCAATTAATTTGCCGATCAAGGGTAACGGGTATCGGTTCTTCCTCGTGATGTCATTTAATTTTCGATAGTCCTGTACTGGTCTCAATTTACCATCCTTCTTTTTGACAAAGAAGAATGGTGATGCCTGCTTGGAGGTGCTTGGTCTGATCCGTCCAGACTTCAAGTTTTCTTCTAAGAACTCATCCAACTGTTCCCATTCTTCTTTATTCAATGGGTATACTTTACAGTCAGTCAGCTGTCCTCCTGGAATAAACTCAATGGCATGATCCCATGGCCATCTTGGTGGTAATTCGTCGAATGTTTCTTTCTCAAATACCTTGTGATATTTGAGATAATGTCTGGGTACCGTCTCTTCTAGCGACCGCTTCTTACTAGCCAACGCCTCCTTTGCTGCGATGTCAGTTGAGAGCGGTCTTATTTTTAACTCTTCTGGTCCTATATGTACAGCTAGTAGACGTTCTCCATCTTCTAGGGACTCAGTTTCGTCCACCTCCTCCTCAGGTTTGCCCACACTGGATTGGTTCCAACACGTTCCTGGGCATCAGCTAAAGGTGACTTCTTGCTTCTTCCAATTCATACTCGGATTGTGTAGTTGCAACCAATCATGACCCAAGAACAGGTCTGTTTTTCCCAATCGTGCGACGCAACAGTCCATGACTTCTTCATGGTCTCCGATCCGTAGTTTGAACTGAACCATGTATTCAATATTCCCCATGGTATTACGAGTTCCATCTGCATTATAGACCGGCACCGGCTGTAAAAGGCGTCGCTTGTTCATCTGATGCTTTTCCACAAACTCATCGTTAATGCACGATCCTGTGCACCCTGAGTCCACTAAAGCCGTGACAGGAATTGTGGATCCTGTATCCATAGTGGTTATGATTCCTCTGAGGTTCATTTCTTGCTTTCCTGAAGCCTTGACAATTTGTTGTTGTAGCTGTACTAAATTCCACATTGCTTCTGACTCTGATTGCTGGTTTAATTCCTTCAGCAATTGCGGTGTTACTTCAGATAAGCGTTTCTCATGAACCCATCCCTTTAGACAGTCTATAGCAATTGGTTCACTTTGCTGCCATATCCTTCTCATTACCCACGCAGGGGTCCATTGTTTAATCCTGGGTTTGGCGCTCACACTTGAGTTTCGAATCCGATGAATATGGGACAAATATTCATATAACAATCCTTGTACGTTTACACAAGAGTCATTGTTCAATTTCGAAACTCTATCAGCCAGCAGCGCTGAGCGCTCGCCTACTGGCTTTCGCCAAAACCCTTCTCTTTTCTGAGTTCTTTCCACTGCTCCTTGGTAAGCTCTTCTATCCTGACTTCTCTTGCTCTCCACTTTCCCATATCTTTCCATCGGGGTTTCCTTGGTTCCGAGCATTCTCGTGCAAAGTGTCCTTCTTTGCCGCAATTGTAGCAACTCCCAGTAACTGGTTTCCTGTTTTTGTCCACATCCATAGCATTTGGATCTTTAGACGTTGTCGGTGTACTGTATTGGAACTGGTTTGGTTTGCTATCCCTAGCAACCATTTTTTCTTTGTATCCGCCCTTTTGTCTGTCTGGTCCATATGCTTCCGTCGCTTTGCGGTAAGCTCGGGCAAGCTCTATCGCCCGATCCTGAATTTGCTTCAGGGTTGCTTCGTCCCCTAGGTTTCCATGTCTTATCAAGTCTCGTCCTAATGCAGGGTTGATGTTCTGCTTGAATAACGCAACCAACGCCCTGTGATCCCAACCAACCAATGGTAATAATGCATTGAATCTGACCACGTGATCCTCGATCATCGTGTTTCCTTGCTTCAAGGCCAAGATTGCATCGGTTGCTTTTTCTCGTGTCTCGGTTGACATGAAAAATTCGTGCATCTGTGTTGCAAAGTCTTCCCACGAAGTGAAAGGGAATTGATTCCGCAGCGGCCTTCGGATTTCATGGTCATTTACTATGACGCCTTGATTGAGCGATGCCCAAGACAGATTGGTTTGCCATCCTGAGTTCACAACTTCATTTTGGTACTCCTGTTCTGCATCTTGGACTGCTTTCAGTTTCATGCCCGCCCAATCTCCCACTCGGTTATCTTTTCCTTTTCGGATCCGGTATAAGCAGATGGAGATCTTTCGATCTAATTGAGTTTCTCGGGCCAGTGTGAAGTACGTTCTCATCTGCCTCAGCCATCCATCCACCATGCGGGGATCTCCTTCATAATAGTCTGGCATCTCAGCTTTGGTCAGCAGTGTTGGTGGTGGTACAGGGTTCGCTTGTTGATATTCATTTACGATTCCAGCAACAACTTGCCCGATTGCAGTAATGGTTTCTTCCCACGCCATTTGTTGTCTTTGGATGACATCCTCCTGTGCAGCTACTTGGGCAGGGGTGGCTCCTGCAGGGGCTGGCAATTCTGTTGTTACGGTCGATGTCCACAACGTCGTTCAGTGTCCAAGTCTACAGCGACAAACAGAGTCTCGGTCTGTTCCCAATCACTGGACGAGGGTTCTAGGCACTAAGTCTGGCAATGACAAAGGCTAGAGAGAGAGCGAGGAGAGCGGTTGAGGCGACGAGCAAAGAGCGTTCAAGTTATGGATAAGATTCGACTAAGTTGGAACTAAAGAACTACGGTACATGAGAGGGGTTTATATACGTTCAGAGAACAATAGAAACTAAAGGGGAAAGAGCATAGCTATCTAGAAAAGGAAAGGTGAAGGTAGCTATGAAAGGAGATAACGTCCAAGCGTGACTATGGGTTTGTAACAAGTAAATGTAGTCCGCTAACAAAGGGAAAAGAGAATTGTAACATTACCCCCTTTGTATGCGAGAAGTCACCGACTTCTACCAGCCAGAAGTTGTCCAACCGTGATCCGTTCTAGACTCAGCCCATTTGACGGCGTTATCTAGTTCTTTCGTCGACGTTTCCACCTTCCATTTGAGAGCTTCGGCAGCTCTGTGTAGATTTTGTGCATTTTGGAGGAAGGAATCGCGCTCCTCATAGGTCATCTCATGCGGGTCAATGGTGAGGGTGAGGGCAGCGAGGTTGTCGGTGGCGGAGGAGAGATTGGTGATGGAACATGTGGCGGCGGCGAGGGCATCAGCGACGACAGTGAGTGTGGTATTCCTTTTGACGAATTGGGCAAAATGCGGGAGGTGGTGGTCGTCGGGGTATACCTGGGGAAGCAGGGTGGCAGGATGGATGTGTAAGTCGTCATCCTCGAAGTGGATGACAGTGGTATTTTCAATGAAGACCTCAAGCGGGAGGTCTGGAACGGCGAGGAAGGGTGAGAAGGCGGCAGCGGTTTCGTCGATGCGCCAATGAGCGCAGGAGAGGAAGGCCAAGGCAATGAAGTAGGCGGCGAGGGCGAAGAAGGTGAACATGGTGGTATAATGCGTTTATTGGCGTTAGTTGATGATTCCAGGAGAGTTTATATTCATTCCGAATCGCTGATTTCCGAGTCGGAGGGCCAATTTTCTGTATTCAACGGATCTTTGATTGCAGGGTCGGTGAGGAGCTCTCGTTCTTCCCTCATGAATATGGTTAATGAATTCAAATGTTCAATCCCAGGTGTCGTTGTCGGTGTAATTCGGAATTTTCTGATTCGTCTGACGATATCCACTATTACTTGTACCATTGCGAGAGATAGATAATCAAGTTCGTCGAGGATGTCTTCTATGAGAAGGCGAGGTCTTCCTGGTATTCTGATTCCTCGGCTAATTTGCCAGATCTGCGCGCTACACTCCCGTGTCTGTTTAGTAATTTCATCCATCTGTTTATATTCTTCTGGGCAGAGCAACCTTCCATGAGCACTTTTATAAACATCACTGCTTTTGACGGCTAAAAGTTGGTAGGCAGGCGGATTCTCATTGTAGAGAGGTAGATCATCGGTTGAAAATCGTAGGTCGTGGTACTTGGGAAGATAATTCCGGACATCATTGCAGGGGAATTCCGTTATCCCTGAAGGATTCTTTTGGTGACGGTGATCGAGACGAGGGGTGCGATAATATCGTGTGACTAACGCCATAGTTCGGGTAAGTTTTCCTGGCGGGGTCGGTGCTCTAAGAGCGTGTTGGAAAGGGAGGTATTGTATGTGGGTATAGACGGTCTTTTCTTTAAGAGCTATAGTGTATTGAGAGAGTGTTGAGCAGTTCCGTTTGGTATAGTGATAGTTTTGTTTCAAGACATGACGGTTTCTGTATTGAGTCATGGTTCAGAGGTGTCGACGTTGTTGGTATTCAGATAGGATATCCGTGGCGTTTGCAAGATTGCGAGCGGGTTCCCAAGAATTGTCATTCGATCCATAGCCTTTCCATTTAACCAGGTAATGGTAGCCTGCGCCTCGTTTCCTATGAGCTAGAATTGCCTCTACCTCGAATTCCTCTTGTCCATTTACGAGATCAGGGGGTGGTTTCACATAGTTCGATCCGTGCGCAGTTGTTTCTCTGTACGGGGTAAGGAGTGACGCATGAAACACAGGGTGAATGCGCCATTGTTTTGGGAGTTTCAATTTGTACATCACTGGTCCCATTACTTGTTCGATCTCGAAGGGTCCTTCTCGTTTTGGTGCTAGCTTTCTGGACTGATATGGTATGTGAAGATTTCGGTTCTCAAGCCATACTTTGGTACCCTTTTCAAATCGTATTGCTTTGTCCTTGTGTCGTCTTGCCACTAATTGTCTTGCTAGTTCATGTGCTGCTAGCACCTCTTCTCTGGCTTTCCTTAGGAACTGAAGGCGTTCTTCTGCCGCTGGTGTGGTCATTCGCGTAGTAGCTGTGGGAAGCGCAACAGGGTCCATTCCATACATTAGTCTGAATGGAGAAGTTTTGATAGTGTCATGATGTCGGTTATTGTGAGCAAACTCGGCTATTGGGAGAAGCGGTTTCCATAGATGCGGTTTGTTGGAGCAGAACATTCGAAGGTAGACTTCTAATTC
Organism: Amanita rimosa; assembly: GCA_023014395.1. Classification (NCBI taxonomy): domain Eukaryota; kingdom Fungi; phylum Basidiomycota; class Agaricomycetes; order Agaricales; family Amanitaceae; genus Amanita; species Amanita rimosa. Next base: position 744,819 of record JAEBUO010000016.1, on the reverse strand, counting down.
CTGATTGACTCGTTCTGTTTCTCCGTCGGTTTGGGGATGGTAGGCTGTGCTCATTCTATGATCGATTCCTAATGCTTTTCGTATTTCCTGAAATACTTTCGCGGAGAACTGTGGTCCTCGATCTGAGATTAGAATGTCAGGTAGGCCAAACTGTTTGAAAATTTCGGAGATATAAAGTTCCGCAGTGCCGAGTGCATCAATTGTCTTCCTGCAAGGTGTGAAAATTACCCCTTTTGTAAGACCATGGTCCACCGTGACCAGGATCGAGTCAAAGCCATCGGAGAGAGGTAGATCAGTGATGAAATCAAGGGTTACTTGCTGGAAGGGGCGGGTTGCTTTTGACGGAATCGGGTGAAGGGCTGGTACGTTTGGGTGTGTGTTAATCTTCATCTGCTGACAGAGAGCGCATCCTTCTACCCATTCCCTGACATGTTTGAACATTCCAGGCCACCAGTAGTCGCGTCTAAGGAGTTCAAGGGTCTTTAATCGTCCAGGGTGACCAGATGATCGTGCTTCGTGCATTTCCTTAATCAATCTAGTTCGCAATCCGTCTTGGTCAGGGATGTAGGTTTTGCCAAGATAGTGAATAATGCCATTGGTATAAGACCAATCTTGTATGTTCGATTTGATCGGTGGGGCGCGGTGCGTGGTGATAACTTCTATTAGAATGCGTCCGAAATCGTCTTTTGACATTGCTTTCTGAATTTCTGTGGCTAGATCTTCCGCAATAAGACGAATAAAGCGATCCTCTGGTAGGACTATGACGTCTTCTTGTAATTCAGTATTTCCCATATGATCAGGGCGTCGGGATAGGGCATCTGCTTCAAACATTTTCGTGCCAGGGACGTGTTCGATGCGTAAATCAAATTCTGATAATAGAGATGACCATCTAGCTTGTCTGGGCGTTAAGCGTTGGGCGGTTCGGTAGTAGGATAGATTCTTGTGGTCGCAATGAACTATAGTGGTGTGGGGTGATCCGTGTAACAAATGTCGCCAGGTCATCAATCCTTTGATAATTGCTAAGAGTTCTCGATCATAGATCTGGTAATTCTGCTCCGTTCGTGTTAATGCGTGTGAGATAAATCCGCAGGGGTGTAGAGATCCTGTTTCATCTGCTTGTTTCAAGACTGCTCCTATTGCCTTATTTGATGCATCGGTTTGGAGGATAAAGGGTCGAGTAGGATCTGGCATTAATAATACCGGCATAGATGCAAATCGTTTCTTTAGAATTTCAAAAGCATTGTTCCGTTCAGTGGTCCAGTCGAATGGTTCTGTTTTCTTAGTGAGGTTGGTAAGTGGTTTAGCGATGGCAGCAAAATTTCCAATGAAACGTCGGTAAAAGTTCCCAAATCCGAGGAATGATCGGACTTGTTTGACAGTGGTAGGGACTGGCCAATCGGCTATTCCTGCTAACTTTATCGGGTCCATCTGAATGTGTCCAGGGGTGATGATCATTCCTAGGAATTCGACTTCCTGTGTAGCAAACTTGCATTTTTCAAGTTTCAGGAATAGATCGTTATCTTGTAGCCATTGTAAAATTTGTCTTGTCCGCTCCTCCAGTTGCTCTAATGTTTCTGCACAGATTAACATGTCGTCCATGTAAATGATCAGCCATCCTTCGTTGATCATGTCCCTAAAGTACTCGTTCATCATGGTTTGAAAGGTTGACGTCGAGTTGCATAATCCGAAGAACATTACTGTTGGTTCGTAGAGTCCTCGATTAGTGATAAAGGCTGCTTTCCATTCGTCTCCCTTTTTGATGCGAACATTGTTGTATCCCCATCGGAGGTCTAATTTGGTGAAATATTTGGCGCCTCGTAACTTAGTCATGAGATCAGAAACAAGGGGAAGGGGATATGCATTTTTGACGGTCCATTCATTCAAGTATCGGTAATCCTGACAGGGTCGAAGTGCTCCACTTTCCTTTTTTGCTACAAAGAAGAATGGTGACGCCTGTGGTGATGTGGATGGTTTAATGTATCCTTTCTTGAGTTGTTCATCAATCCATTCGTCTAACAGCCCTTGTTCCTTGACCGACAGAGGATAAAGTTTACTAGCTTTTGGAACAAAGCCTTCCTTTGTGTTGATTGCGTGATCCCATGGTCGGCTGGATGGGAAGTGTTCTGATGCCTTTTTGTCGAAGATGGTGCGCCATTGCTCATATTCTGTAGGTAATGCGGTGGATGGTTCGTCTTTCTTTAGCCTGTGCTCTAGTTCCTGTGATGCTGATGTTTTAACTCTAATCCAGTAGTCATCTTCACCCCATTGCTGGGAATCGAGGGCTAGCTGCCAGATTGCTTTTGACGACGTGTCCAGATCTCCAATTTTCAGAGATTTCTCTCGCCAGTTGATGATCAGGTTATTTTCTTCTAACCATGGTATTCCTAGAATCATTCATTGATCGCCTAGCTTAGTGATCCAGAACCAATTGATAAATTGCTGTCCTTCGATCATGTAGCATATCTTGGTTCGATGTGTGATCATTCCTTTCACATTTACTGTTCCATCTGCGTTTCTAACTTTGATTGGTTTCTTAAGTCGTTCTTTCCTGAGCTCTTTTACTGCTCCTTCATCTACGAAATTTCCTTCTGCTCCACAATCGATTAGGGCAGATGTTCCAGTGGGTAAATCGGTCGATTTGATAGTTAATGAAATGCGCTTGTCATTGTTGGATAATACTATTACAGAATCAAGCGCTAACTGTTCAGATCTCGATAATAAGGAAGGGCCAACCGCTGAGTGACGCTTCCTAACTAAAAACCCTCGTTCTCGAATTCGTTTAAGAGGGCATTCTTCTCTTCAGTAGACATTGCTGAAAAGATGGCTCTAATTTTCTTTGCTGGTTCGTCTTCTTCCTTCTGTTGTTCCTCAGTGACGGAACGGACTGCCTTATTCTGGTAAGAAGACCTGGATGAAGACGCATCATTGCGTTTCGGGCAGTTCCTGGAGATGTGTCCCTGTGTTCCACATCTGAAACACTTGCCGGTCTTTCGGTATTCCTCTTTTTGATCATCTGTTAATCGGCTAGGAATCGTGGTATTTATAGCTCTGATTGCTCCAGATCGGTTGTTATTGTTTCGATTGAAACGTGTTCCAGATCCATCATTGGTTCTCCTGTTTCCTTGTCCTGTCATGTCCCAAGCGTTATGGTGATCCTCGGCCTTATCATAGGCTTCTTGCATCGTCTTGATCTTCCTTTGGTCCTGTAAGATCGTTCTAGCAAGTTCTAATGGTAGTCCTTTGACGAATGCCTGCAATTGAGCGGGTATCCCAGTGAGCCCAGAGGTTCCTATGTCCATGCGGAATTTTCTAATGTATTCTGGGACTGAAACACCGTTTCCAACTCTTAATTTGGATAGATTGTTCAGGGCTCGGAGGGCGCTGTTGACTTCCCCCCAGTCATTGATGAAACGTGTTTCAAATGCTTCATAATTGCTCCATTTGAACGTGGCTGTGGTACTGCCCTTGTTGTCATTCAATTCGCTTCGAATGATAGTTTTCCAGTCGTCTAGTTCTGGTCCCATGCAAGCAAGTGCGTATCTGACCTTCTTCTCATCTTTTCCTTCATAGTTCTGTTTGTTGAGGGTAAAGTAATCCTCTAGTTGTCCTAAAAATGACCTTGCTTCGATTCGTTTACCTGTAAAAGGTCGTATAGGCTGCGGTTTGATATCTCCTTTAGAGCCTGCACTGGTTTCAGACGCCATTCTTGGTTCAGGAGTGATCGGTGGTTCGGGGTTAATCGGTGGTTCGGGGGTTGGTGTTCTGGTGATCGGTTTCGGTTCTGGAGTAGGGGTTCTACTCGGAGTTTTGGGTGTCGGAGATGGGGGTGGTCCTTGTTTTGAGTAATCTGTATCAAACGGGTTTTCCTCAAGCTTGGCTTGTTCGATTCGTAGTAATTCCTCCCACTCTGCTAAAAGGCTAGCTGTGATTCCGTGTTGGTTGCTGTCTCTAAAGAATCTTCTGTAGAGGGTCCTTCCTGGTTCGTTTTCTGGTTCCTTGACAAGGTAGAGCGATTCTCCTTGTATTTCACTACCCCAGTCTAGGTAGATTTGGTCGGGTAAATCAAATTCAGATACTCCTGAATAGAAGTCTCCTGAAAAGTATTCGTTCGGGACTGGTTCGTTTCGTTTCCGTCCTTCTGTAACAAAGTACCAGGTTCGTTGGTAGAGAAAAACTTCTCGTTGTTCAAGGTAGTATTTCCCCTTGTAGGTGACGGATCCGTTCGGGGGTCGTTCCTGAGAGCTGCGGGTCTCAATGGTGTCGGCTAGGGATGATACCCTGAGCTAGTCCTGAGTTCCAACTTATGTTACGGTCGATGTCCACAACGTCGTTCAGTGTCCAAGTCTACAGCGACAAACAGAGTCTCGGTCTGTTCCCAATCACTGGACGAGGGTTCTAGGCACTAAGTCTGGCAATGACAAAGGCTAGAGAGAGAGCGAGGAGAGCGGTTGAGGCGACGAGCAAAGAGCGTTCAAGTTATGGATAAGATTCGACTAAGTTGGAACTAAAGAACTACGGTACATGAGAGGGGTTTATATACGTTCAGAGAACAATAGAAACTAAAGGGGAAAGAGCATAGCTATCTAGAAAAGGAAAGGTGAAGGTAGCTATGAAAGGAGATAACGTCCAAGCGTGACTATGGGTTTGTAACAAGTAAATGTAGTCCGCTAACAAAGGGAAAAGAGAATTGTAACATCTGTCTCTTCCGCCCACGTCGTTCGCCATCCCGTTAATGCATTGTACATGTTGGCGAGCATGTCAGTTGTGAACCGGAAAGCTCCGAGCTTTTTATATCCCGATCCTGTTCGTTCTAGAAAGAACATGTACCTCCAAGCCTGGAGTCCATCCATACTAGGCTCCACATGGTAACAATTATCGACTCCCCGAGTTGGCCTAATGGTAATACGCGCCCTGGTGTTTCGGAGTCTAGGGTCCCATGATACCAACTCGACTATTTGGGGATAGGCAGGCCAGTTGTACTGGCTCCAGTACTGTACTTTGATCATGCTAAGATAACAGTATCCGGGGATATCAGGATGAACTGTGAAATTGCTGTATCGGCGGTGAACTTCCACCGCCCCTTCTATGTTTCCGTTTAGGGCATGCATCAGCCGATTTCGTTCTTTGGTTGTTAACACGAGCCCATCATGTTTCAATGTATAGATATTGAAACTGATCAACAATAATTCGATATTGGAGGGTGTGTTGAATAACGCCTCCCGCACCACAGATCCTGGTTCCAACTGATTTAATACATCCTCCAGGGTCTTCCTTTCCCTTGCTATCTGCTGCTCCAGCTCCTTGAACCAGCGCTTCTGCAATATTTGTTCATGGCATATTTTTAATAACTCCTGCCATGCGTCTTCTTGTTCCCTGATGGCCGCTTCTTCAGCGTGCCATGCCGCTAATCTGTCTTGATGTTTCATTTCCTTTTGAAGACGTCTTTGTTCCTTCTGCCAGTGCTGCCAAGCCCTGACATGTGCATCGTGAGGTCGGTTGTCGGTCCGGACCTCCTTGGTTACTGTAGCGGGTAATTTCTTTGCTGCACACCCCTGCGCCCACCCGATCGAGAAGATGATCCCGATTTCTTCAAGGGTCATGCCGGCCCTTGGCAATATGTAATTGAACAGCCCTGCCATTCCGATTGTTTTGATCTTCCTAGATCCGCGATTCCAATGACGCCTCAAGTAGAGGGATGTTGCCTCTTCTTCCGTAAACGTACTTCCTAATACGTTTACTGTCTGATGCGGTCAATAACACACCCACACTCAGATCTTCGATTTGATTCCACCAAGTGACCCAAATGTGTGGTGCCCGGGTCTTCACTGAGATGTCCTCATGCTCAGATCAATAGATTTGATACGTAATTGGTATTCTCAGACTGTATCTCCTTGATACACGACACACAAATGGATTGTCTTCGAGGGTTCCGCCCCCTTTTCCGCAATACTAGTGCTGGTGCCTGCAAGACCCTGCCCGGTCGACTACAGTGCACTCCAAGCTCTCGTCTAGTATTGTTTTGTTGCCAGTAGCCAATTGGCCGTAGTCACCTTATAACGATAAGATGAGGCTATTTGTTGTCGGAGTCGTTGTCGCCTAGATTCCTCGAGGCTGTCTGTAGACACGTGTGTTACGGTCGATGTCCACAACGTCGTTCAGCGTCCAAGTCTACAGCGACAAACAGAGTCTCGGTCTGTTCCCAATCACTGGACGAGGGTTCTAGGCACTAAGTCTGGCAATGACAGAGGCTAGAGAGAGAGCGAGGAGAGCGGTTGAGGCGACGAGCAAAGAGCGTTCAAGTTATGGATAAGATTCGACTAAGTTGGAACTAAAGAACTACGGTACATGAGAGGGGTTTATATACGTTAGGAGAACAAGAAGAATATAAGGGGAAAGAGCATAGCTATCTAAGAAGGGAAAGATGAAGGTAGCTACCAAAGGAGATAACGTCCAAGCGTAACTATGGGTTTGTAACAAGTAAATGTAGTCCGTTAACAAAGGGAAAAGAGAATTGTAACATTACCCCCTTTGTATGCGAGAAGTCACCGACTTCTACCAGCCAGAAGTTGTCCAGCCATGATCTGTTCTCGACTCTGCCCATTTGACGGCATTATCGAGTTCTTTTGTAGATGTCTCTATCTTCCATTTGAGCGCTTCAGCAGCGCGGTGCAGATTTTGAGCGTTCCGCAGGAAGGAATCGCGTTCCTCGTAGGTCATCTCATGCGGGTCGATGGTGAGGGTGAGGGCGGCGAGATTATCCGTGGCGGATGAAAGGTTGGTGATGGAGCAGGTGGTAGCGGCGAGGGCGTCGGCGACGATGGTGAGCGTAGTGTTTCTTTTTACAAATTGGGCGAAGTGAGGAAGATGGTGGTCGTTGGGATGTACCTGAGGGAGTAGGTTGGCGGGGTGGATGTGGAGGTCGTCGTCCTCGAAGTGGACGACTGTCGTATTTTCAACGAAGACCTCTAGTGGGAGGTCTGGGACGGCGAGGAAGGGTGAGAAGGCGGCGGCGGTTTCGTCGATGCGCCAATGGGCACAGGAGAGGAGGGCCAGGGCGATAAAGTAGGCGGCGAGAGCGAAGAAGGTGAACATGATGGTTGTAATGCGTTTTACTGGCTTTAGGTGACGATGTCTGGAGACTTTATACGCGTTCCGAGTCGCTGATGTCCGTGTCGGAGTCCCAATTTTCTGTATTCAACGGGTCTTCGATTGCAGGGTCCGTGAGGAGTTCCCGTTCTTCTCGCATGAATATAGTTAATGAATTCAAATGTTCAATCCCTGGTTCCGTTGTTGGTGTGATTCGGAATTTTCTGATTCGCCTGACGATATCCACTATTACCTGTACCATTGCGAGAGATAGATAATCAAGTTCGTCGAGGATGTCTTCCATGAAAAGGCGAGGTCTCCCTGGTATTCTGATTCTTCGGCTAATTTGCCAGATCTGCGCGCTGCACTCCCGTGTTTGCTTAGTGATTTTGTCCATCTGTTTATATTCTTCTGGGCAGAGCAATCTTCCATGCGCGCTTTTATAAACATCACTGCTCTTGATGGCTAAAAGTTGATAGGCAGGTGGGTTATTATTGTAGAGGGGTAGATCGTTGGTTGAAAATTGTAGGTCGTGATACTTGGGAAGATAATTCCGGGCATTATTGCAGGGGAATTCCGTTATTCCTGAAGGATTCTTCTGGTGACGGTGATCGAGACGAGGGGTGCGATAATATCGTGTGACTAATGCCACAGTTTGGGTAAGTTTTCCTGGTGGGGTTGGTGCTCTAAGAGCGTGTTGGAAGGGAAGATATTGTATGTGGGTATAGACGGTTTTTTCTTTAAGGGCTATAGTATATCGAGAGAGTGTAGAGCAATTCCGTTTTGTATAGTGGTAGTTTTGTTTCAAGATGTGGCGGTTTCTATATTGCGTCATGGTTCAGAGGTGTCGACGTTGTTGATATTCTGATAGGATATCAGTGGTGTTTGCAAGATTGCGAGCGGGTTCCCAAGAATTATCATTCGATCCGTAGCCTTTCCATTTAACCAAGTAATGGTAGCCTGCGCCTCGTTTCCTGTGAGCTAGAATTGCCTCAACCTCGAATTCCTCTTGTCCGTTTACAAGATCAGGGGGTGGTTTCACATAGTTCGGCCCATGCGCAGTCGTTTCCCTGTATGGGGTAAGGAGTGACGCATGAAACACAGGGTGAATGCGCCATTGTTTTGGGAGTTTCAATTTGTACGTCACTGGTCCCATTACTTGTTCGATCTCGAAGGGTCCTTCTCGTTTTGGTGCTAGCTTTCTGGACTGATATGGTATGTGAAGATTTCGGTTCTCAAGCCATACTTTGGTACCCTTTTCAAATCGTATTGCTTTGTCCTTGCGTCGTCTTGCCACTAATTGTCTTGCTAGTTCATGTGCTGCTAGCGCCTCTTCTCTGGCTTTCCTTAGGAACTGAAGGCGTTCTTCTGCCGCTGGTGTGGTCATTCGCGTAGTAGCTGTGGGAAGCGCAACAGGGTCCGTTCCATACATTAGTCTGAATGGAGAAGTTTTGATTGTGTCATGATGTCGGTTATTGTGAGCAAACTCGGCTATTGGGAGAAGCGGTTTCCATAGATGCGGTTCATTTGAGCAGAACATTTGAAGGTAGACTTCTAATTCCTGGTTGACCCGTTCTGTTTCTCCGTCAGTCTGAGGGTGATAGGCTGTGCTCATTCTATGGTCGATTCCTAACGCTTTTCGTATTTCCTGAAATACTTTTGCGGAGAACTGTGGTCCTCGATCTGAGATTAGAACGTCGGGTAGGCCAAACCGTTTGAAAATTTCGGAGACGTAAAGTTCCGCAGTGCCTAGTGCATCGATTGTCTTCTTGCAAGGTGTGAAAATTACCCCCTTTGTAAGACCATGGTCCACCGTGACCAGGATTGAGTCAAAGCCATCGGAAAGGGGTAGATCAGTGATGAAATCAAGGGTTACTTGTTGAAAGGGACGGGTAGCTTTTGATGGAATCGGGTGAAGGGCTGGTACATTCGGGTGTGTGTTAATCTTCATTTGTTGACAGAGGGCGCATCCTTCTATCCATTCCTTGACATGCTTGAACATTCCGGGCCACCAGTAGTCACGTTTAAGGAGTTCAAGGGTCTTTAGCCGTCCAGGGTGACCTGATGATCGTGCCTCATGCGTTTCCTTAATCAATTTGGTTCGTAACCCATCTTGGTCAGGGATGTAGGTCTTTCCGAGATAATGAACAATGCCATTGGTGTAAGACCAATCTTGTATGTTCGATTTGATCGGTGGGGCGCGGTGCGTGGTGATAACCTCGATTAGAATACGTCCAAATTCGTCTTTTGACATTGCTTTCTGAATTTCTGTGACTAGATCTTCTGCAATAAGACGAATAAAACGATCCTCTGGTAGGACTACAATGTCTTCTTGTAATTCGCTGTTTCCCATATGATCAGGGCGTCGGGACAAGGCATCTGCTTCAAACATTTTTGTGCCAGGGACGTGCTCAATGCGTAGGTCAAATTCTGATAACAGGGATGACCATCTAGCTTGTCTGGGCGTTAAGTGTTGGGCGGTTCGGTAGTAGGATAAATTTTTGTGATCGCAATGAACTATAGTGGTGTGGGGTGATCCATGTAACAAATGTCGCCAGGTCATCAATCCTTTGATAATTGCCAAGAGTTCCCGATCATAGATCTGGTAATTCTGCTCCGTTTGTGTTAATGCATGTGAGATAAATCCGCAAGGGTGTAGAGATCCTGTTTCATCTGCTTGTTTCAAGACTGCTCCTATTGCCTTATTTGATGCATCGGTTTGGAGGATAAAGGGTCGAGTAGGATCTGGCATTAATAATACCGGCATAGATGCAAATCGTTTCTTTAGAATTTCAAAAGCATTGTTCCATTCAGTAGTCCAGTTGAATGGTTCTGTTTTCCTAGTAAGGTCCGTAAGTGGTTTAGCGATGGCAGCAAAATTTCCAATGAAACGTCGGTAAAAGTTCCCAAATCCGAGGAAGGATCGGACTTGTTTGACAGTGGTAGGGACTGGCCAATCGGCTATCCCTGCTAGCTTTATCGGGTCCATCTGAATGCGTCCAGGGGTGATGATCATTCCTAGGAATTCGACTTCCTGTGTGGCGAACTTGCATTTTTCAAGTTTCAGGAATAGATCGTTATCTTGTAGCCGTTGTAAAATTCGTCTTGTCCGCTCCTTTAGTTGCTCTAATGTTTCTGCGCAGATTAACATGTCGTCCATGTAAATGATCAGCCATCCTTCGTTGATCATGTCCCTAAAGTATTCGTTCATCATAGTTTGAAAGGTTGACGGCGAGTTGCATAACCCAAAGAACATTACTGTTGGTTCATAGAGTCCTCGATTAGTGATAAAGGCTGCTTTCCATTCGTCTCCCTTCTTGATGCGAACATTGTTGTATCCCCATCGGAGGTCTAGTTTGGTGAAATATTTGGCGCCTCGTAACTTAGTCATGAGATCGGAAACAAGGGGAAGGGGATATGCGTTTTTGACAGTCCATTCATTCAAGTATTGGTAATCCTGACAGGGTCGAAGTGCTCCACTTTCCTTTTTTGCTACGAAGAAGAATGGTGACGCCTGTGGTGATGTGGATGGTTTAATGTATCCTTTCTTGAGTTGTTCATTGATCCATTCGTCTAACAGCCCTTGTTCCTTGACCGATAGAGGATAAAGCTTACTAGCTTTTGGAACAAAGCCTTCCTTTGTGTTAATTGCGTGATCCCATGGTCGACTGGATGGGAAGCGTTCTGATGCCTTTTTGTCAAAGATGGTGCGCCATTGCTCATATTCCGTAGGTAATGCGGTGGATGGTTCGTCTTTCTTTAGCCTATGCTCTAGTTCCTGTGATGTGGACGTCTTAACTCTAATCCAGTAGTCATCTTCACCCCATTGCTGGGAATCGAGGGCTAGCTGCCAAATTGCTTTTGACGACGTGTCCAGATCTCCTATTTTCAGAGATTTCTCTCGCCAGTTGATGATTGGGTTATTTTCTTCTAACCATGGTATTCCTAGAATCATTCGTTGATCGCCTAGCTTAGTGATCCAGAACCAATTGATAAATTGCTGTCCTTCGATCATGTAGCATATCTTGGTTCGATGTGTGATCATTCCTTTCACATTTACTGTTCCATCTGCGTTTCTAACCTTGATTGGTTTCTTAAGTCGTTCTTTCCTGAGCTCCTTCACTGCTCCTTCATCTACAAAGTTTCCTTCTGCTCCACAATCGATTAGGGCAGATGTTCCAGCGGGTAAATCGGTCGATTTGATAGTTAATGAAATGCGCTTGTCATTGTTGGATAATACTATTACAGAATCAAGCGCTAACTGTTCAGATCTCGATAATAAGGAAGGGCCAACCGCTGAGTGACGCTTCCTAACTAAAAACCCTCGTTCTCGAATTCGTTTAAGAGGGCATTCTTCTCTTCAGTAGACATTGCTGAAAAGATGGCTCTAATTTTTTTTACTGGCTCGTCCTCTTCCTTCTGTTGTTCCTCAGTGACGGAACGGACTGCCTTATTCTGGTAAGAAGACCTGGATGAAGACGCATCATTGCGTTTTGGGCAGTTCCTGGAGATGTGTCCCTGTGTTCCACATCTGAAACACTTGCCAGTCTTTCGGTATTCTTCTTTTTGATCATCTGTCAATCGGCTAGGGATCGTGGTATTTATAGCTCTGATTGCTCCAGATCGGTTGTTATTGTTTCGATTGAAACGTGTTCCAGATCCATCATTGGTTCTCCTGTTTCCTTGTCCTGTCATGTCCCAAGCGTTATGGTGATCCTCGGCTTTATCATAGGCTTCTTGCATCGTCTTGATCTTCCTTTGGTCCTGTAAGATCGTTCTAGCAAGTTCTAATGGTAGTCCTTTGACGAATGCCTGCAACTGAGCGGGTATTCCAGTGAGTCCAGAGGTTCCTATGTCCATACGAAATTTTCTGATGTACTCTGGGACTGAAATGCCGTTTCCAACTCTTAATTTGGATAGATTGTTCAGGGCTCAAAGGGCGCTGTTGACTTCTCCCCAGTCATTGATGAAACGTGTTTCAAATGCCTCATAGTCGCCCCATTTGAATATAGCTGTGGTACTGCCTCTGTTGTTGTTTAGTTCGCTTCGGACAATGGTCTTCCAGTCGTCTAGTTCTGGTCCCATGCATGCGAGTGCATACCTGACTTTTTTCTCATCTTTTCCTTCATAGTTCTGTTCATTGAGGGTAAAGTAATCCTCAAGCTGTCCTAAAAATGATCTTGCTTCGATTCGTTTGCCTGTAAAAGGTCGTATAGGCTGCGGTTTGATATCTCCTTTAGAGCTAGCACTGGTTTCAGACGCCATTCTTGGTTCAGGAGTAATCGGTGGTTCAGGGTTAATTGGTGGTTCAGGGGTTGGTGTTCTGGTGATCGGTTTCGGTTCTGGAGTAGGGGTTCTACTCGGAGTTCTGGGTGTCGGAGATGGGGGTGGTCCTTGTTTCGAGTAATCTGTATCAAACGGGTTTTCCTCAAGCTTGGCTTGTTCGATTCGTAGTAATTCCTCCCACTCTGCTAAAAGGCTGGCTGTGATTCCGTGTCGGTTGCTGTCTCTAAAGAATCTTCTGTAGAGGGTCCTTCCTGGTTCGTTTTCTGGTTCCTTGACAAGGTAGAGCGATTCTCCTTGTATTTCACTACCCCAGTCTAGGTAGATTTGATCGGGTAAATCGAATTCAGATACTCCTGAGTAGAAGTCTCCTGAAAAGTATTTGTTTGGAACTGGTTCGTTTCGTTTCCGTCCTTCTGTAACAAAGTACCAGGTTCGTTGGTAAAGAAAAACTTCTTGTCGTTCAAGGTAGTATTTCCCCTTGTAGGTGACGGATCCATTCGGGGGTCGTTCCTGAGAGCTGCGGGTCTCAATGGTGTCGGCTAGGGATGATACCCTGAGCTAGTCCTGAGTTCCAACTTATGTTACGGTCGATGTCCACAACGTCATTCAGCGTCCAAGTCTACAGCGACAAACAGAGTCTCGGTCTGTTCCCAATCACTGGACGAGGGTTCTAGGCACTAAGTCTGGCAATGACAGAGGCTAGAGAGAGAGCGAGGAGAGCGGTTGAGGCGACGAGCAAAGAGCGTTCAAGTTATGGATAAGATTCGACTAAGTTGGAACTAAAGAACTACGGTACATGAGAGGGGTTTATATACGTTAGGAGAACAAGAAGAATATAAGGGGAAAGAGCATAGCTATCTAAGAAGGGAAAGATGAAGGTAGCTACCAAAGGAGATAACGTCCAAGCGTAACTATGGGTTTGTAACAAGTAAATGTAGTCCGTTAACAAAGGGAAAAGAGAATTGTAACAACGTGCTGCAACGTGTACAGAGTCAGACGGTTTTACTGAAAACTGGTCTCTCCTTGTCACTGTTTGCGACGGTGAGCAAGACTTGCTCTGCACTGTGACCAACGACGAAGGGTGTGATGTAGAAGACTCTAGATTATGTTAGGACTAATCCTTATACACAATCACAAGCTTCAGAGAAGAGATAGATATAGAGACGAAGCTAAAGACACAATAGTCTGTGACCTACAAGGAGGAAACAATCTAGAGTCTTAAGGACTCCTACCTACAGATGCACTCCTTATATACCTGAACCGTTGGTCTGTGCGCACAGTCTGCGCAGCCGCTAAGGCTATGCACGCGCAGCAACAAGACCCAGACCCATCTCCCAGACCTGTCCGGACTCACCCAGACTCCCGGTCCCTTCCCGCAAACGCCGTTTCACCCAATATCCCCTAATAACCCTGATCGTATAGCCACCCTGGGTTATATAATCCTCCTGCCATATCTGGATAGGGGTCTCGCGCCGTATGCTCGCATCTTGTTATACGTCCGTAGGCCTCTGAATAAAATAGAGAAAAATAACGAAAAAAGTCCATATTGTAACAGTGGGGATATACGAATCCGAAAGCCCTGGGGAAGCCTGATCTCGGATTAGGATGCCTGCTTCGGTTAGCTGGGCCCTAAGATACTGGGGGACTGGGGCCCCTGTTCTCTCAAGGAGTCGCGCCTCTTCAAGCAACTTCCTCTTCAACTTTGGCAATCCCTTAGGTGAGTAACCACTATACTTCTCAGGCAGGTGGCTCCACTGGGGGTCCGACATACCGTGAGAAAAAACGGGGATGGTGGTGGTCTCAGGTCAAGGGGCAACGGTCTGACATCTGTTATAATTATGTGGCCTCTGATGGTTCCCTCCGCAATGGCCTTGCCACAAGTGGCTTCGTTTCACCGACCATCTGCTCCGCCTGCCACTCTCCTGCGTCATCATCCTACGGCGCTGAAACTCAGGCCCTTGAGATGGTCTTCAAACACATGCTGGAAGAACCGTTACATGGCCATGTTGTCCTCCTTGTCAACAATGCCGCTGCAGCCCAGAGCATCTTCAATACAGATGCCGTGGATGGTCAACACATCCATATCCGAGCATGCCGCTCACTCCGTGCCTGGCTTGAGGCCTCCCTTGACAATCATATCACAGTCTCGTGGTGTCCCAGTCACACTGGCATCCCCGAAAATGAGGCCGCCGATCACCTAGTCTCCGACTATCGGGGCCCTCGGGTCCCTGCTTTCCTGTCTTGTCAGGACGCGGTCAAACGCTTTCGACGCTCCGTGGGCCTCCATTGGCACCTAGCCTGGCTCTCCCAAAAAACGCGCGGCCATAATTTACTGCGCCTCAACCACGGCGCGGGACCTATCAAACCCACACTTGCCCAATCACGCTCTTGGTTCATCCAGAAGTGCGACGACTCCCCCACACTGTTTTCTCGCTTCACTCAGTTCGTCACAGGCCACATGCCTTCGGCAGAATACCAGTGCAGGTTCTTTCCTCAAGCGCCCCTTCATTGTGTAGCTTGCCCTCAATGACAACCCCTGACCTGCCCCCACATCATATGTGAGTGTCTGTCTTACCCTCCTCCTTTTCGTACTTTTAGCTCCTTCTTGCGGTGCGACAACAACTACGTCGGTCTCATCGCCTTTTTGAAAGACCACCTGCGGGCGGCCACTTTTGATGGCCTCCTCCCCTTTGTCTACCGCCCTTGTTCCTGTCGCCCTCATGCAGCCCTTTTCCCGGATTAGTGGTCGGCCTTGTTGTCTCGTCTCGCCTACTTAGCCCTTAGTTATCTTACTACTCGCGACTCACTGTGCGTCGCTTCCCTCAATAGTTTCTCTATTACACTGTCTCTCTCGTTTACTATCGAATATATTCCTATGCACAAAAAAAAAAAAAAATCTGTTATAATTATCTCCAGCTCATTGCAATGATGGTTTATTCAACCTGGAGTAAGCATACCACTATTACAGGACGGAGAAGTACTATCAAGCTACTCCTACACTATGGACTCAGCCGTTCGGGAATGGTACTTCTGTGGTTCTCAGGCTGTTTTAGCAATGGGGCAGGTGGAGTGTTGAGCCTGGATTTATTCATCCTGGAGGTGTCTATGTGAGTCAGGGCATGCTCGTGCACACTGGGTGGATCTCGTAGTCCTATGAAGTACATTGTGTTGGGTCCTGGCTTTCTCCAAAATGGACAAGGCTTGGGGTTTGTAATGCACCCAGTAGAAAGGGCAGTTGCAGTGAGTGGCACTATGAGTCCCATCACAGTTGATGCAGCACAATCTTGTGAAAGAGGCATCACTCTGGGTAGCAGTGGTGTGAGCCAAGGACGGGTGGGGGCCAGCACATTGGGTGCACCACAGTAATTTGGATTTGCAGATGTGGGCAGTGTGGCCCCACCTAAGGCATATGCCACACTGCAGTGAAGCCTTGGTAATAGTCCAAGGCTGAGCATGATGGCACATCCCCCAAAAGGAGACATCCGTCTGGAGGAGTTGATGGGTGGTAGAACCAGCCTGATCATCAAGAACTGCACACTTGATTGTTGCAGAAAAAACTTGGGACTGATCCTTGTTGGGCAGTAAGAGGAATGTCAGGAGGGGGAGGTGAAAGAAACATCCTTCCATTTAGGGTGTGTTAAATCAGGGGAGAGCAGCGCAGGACAGAGCTAAGTAAGGATTTAACTACTTACTCTTTGTTAGTTCTGTTAGCCTTACTTGTTAGGACTAATCCTTATACACAATCACAGGCTTCAGAGAAGAAAGATATATAGAGACAAAGCTTTAGACACAATAGTCTGTGACCTACAAGGAGGAAACAATCTAGAGTCTTAAGGACTCCTACCTACAGACGCACTCCTTATATACCTGAGCCGTTGGTCTGTGCAGCCGCTAAGGCTATGCACGCGCAGCAACAAGACCCAGACCCATCTCCCAGACCTGTCCGGACTCACCCAGACTCCCGGTCCCTCCCCGCGAACGCCGTTTCACCCAATATCCCCTAATAGCCCTGATCGTATAGCCACCCTGGGTTATATAATCCTCCTGCCATATCTGGATAGGGGTCCCGCGCCATATGCTTGCATCTTGTTATACGTCCGTAGGCCTCTGAATAAAATAGAGAAAAATAAAGAAAAAGTCCATATCGTAACATGACCTCCTTCTTAAGACTTCACATCCCAGGAAGTCATGCATTGATCGTAAATTGCTTCAGCGCCTAGCGCTATATCATGCGATGGTTTGCCTTAGGGGAATCAAGCGTGGGTTTAACTGGCCCACCGCGCTCAAGGTCTCTTGAGAACGCCCCTTCCATGTCGGGTTCAGCATAGATGAGTTTGCGGTCGCCCTTCCATCTTTGCCAATTCCATTTTAACTTGTCGAGGTAGTCACGCTCGAATTTGCCATCTTCCCAACCGAACAACCGTTTGGGAGCCTTTGTATCCATGTAGTTGTGCCAATTTTTAAACCGTAAGTCCGTGATTGCCAGTCGCCAGGGAGCACTTGGATTTTGCCTGTGGAACTTCTGAACCTCTTTCTTAGCGTTGGCAAGGTTTTCTGCAGGTTCCCATGTAGATTCTTCCACGGGGTAATTCTTCCACTTGACCAAGTATTCCAGTCTGCCACCGTTTCGTCCGCTGACTCTACTGTCCATGACCTCTTCAACTTCGTACTCATCGTCTTCGGATTCCTCCACCATTTGTGCCTCTTTTCATTTGGCGACTTTCTCGATTTGGTTGGGGAATTCTGGGGCAATATAGGGTTTTAGGAGTACCTCATTAAAAACGTTGTAGATTTTCCAGGCTGCAGGAATCTTTAACCGATATGCAGATGTGCCAATTTTCTCAACCACTTCCAAGGGTCCCACAAACTTGCCGTCTAACTTCTTAGTTGCTCGAAGTGTCGGCAAATTTTCTGTACTGAGGTATACCTTATCTCCTGGTTGATAGTTTCGTGCTGGTGTTCTGTGTGCATCCCACCGCTTCTTCATTGCTTCAGCAGTTTTTTCCAGCGCAGTTTTGGCTTTAGCATGGACATCCTCGATTTCTTTAACCAGTTCTTCCATGACAACAGTTTTTGGTTGATACAGTGGGTTCATCCCCTTGTTGGGATGTCTTCCATAGTTCATGAAGAATGGTGAAAACCCTGTAGACGAGTGTATCCGGTTGTTATGGCAAAATTGGGCTACCGCGAGCCAATCACTCCAGTTGTCCTGTCGATGGTTGACGAACATGGTCAAGAATTCCTTAACTTCCTGATTAACCCGTTCTGTCTGTCCATCAGTTTGTGGATGATACGCTGTAGATCTATTAGCCTGTATCCCTAAGATCCCATATAGATCGTCCATGAATTTTGAAACGAATTGTGGTCCTCGATCACTGATGACCTTTTTTGGTAAACCATGTTCCCAGAACACATTATCTCTGAACAAAACTGCTACTCCTTGCGATGTGATTGACAACATTGTCGGGAGGAAGTAAGCCTTCTTTGTAAACCGATCTACCACAACCATGATCATGTCATTGCCCTTTGAGTCCGGTAATGGTCCGATTAGATCTACCAAGATGACTTCCCATGGTGCGTCAGGGATCTCATTTGGATTTAACGGCGCTGCTCTTGGCTGTCGATCCGGCTTTGCTCTCTGGCATGTTTCACATCCTCATATAAAGCGTTCAATGTCCTTTCGCATTTGCGGCCACCAGAAATTGCGAGTGAGACTTTTCACAGTTTTAACTACCCCTGAATGTCCCCAAGAGTGGTGAATCTGAATTAGGTCACCCCTGATCCACGCATCCGCTGGAACATAAATCCAACCCTTCCATTCAACTAGTCCTTTCTCGGTTTTAAAGTCCGGGTCCTGCTCTTCAATACCTTGCCGAACCTGAGTTTCCCATTGCCGAGCCGAGACCTTTTGAATCTCCTTAATGATGTCTTCGATTGCCCGATCATCATCATAGACCCTTATGAACAAATGATCTTTCAGGAGTATCACCCCTTCATTGTCATTTTGTCCCTTTTCATGTCCTGCTCTTTGTGACAATAAATCCGCTTTTGAGTTGGATTTCCCAGACCTGTGTTTAATGACAAAGTTGAATTCTTGTAAGTTGGTGACCCATCGTGCCTGTCGTCTGTTCAGATTCTGCGGTTTTTGAAAGTATGTGAGGTTTTGATGATCTGTGAGAACCTCAATCTGCTCTTTTGCACCTTTCAG
Source organism: Amanita rimosa (assembly GCA_023014395.1). NCBI lineage: Eukaryota > Fungi > Basidiomycota > Agaricomycetes > Agaricales > Amanitaceae > Amanita > Amanita rimosa. The sequence goes on along the minus strand of JAEBUO010000016.1, from coordinate 726,239 downwards.
GTAATGAGACCATTTGTAAAACGCATGCATGACTGCAAGCATTTCCTTGTCGTAGATCTCATAATTCCGTTCAGCTTCATTTAACGACTTTGAAATAAATGCCACAGGTCGCCATGTGCCATCCTTGCTCTGCTGGGACAAAATTCCGCCAATTGCAAAGTCAGACGCGTCTACTTCAACACGAAATTGACCGTCGTCATCAGGAATTTTGAGGACTACCTCCCTCGCCACAAGGTCTTTCAGTCCCTGAAAGGCCAGCGTCTGCAGATCCATCCAGAGCCATTCAACCTTACCAGTAAGACCCATTAACAGCTTCGCCATCTTAGCAAATCCCAGTACAAAGCGCCAATAGAAGTTAATGAAACCCAAAAACTGCTGGAGTTCACGTTTACATGTAGGAACCGGCCAATCAACCACCGCCTGAACTTTGCCTTTCTCCATCTGAATGGAATCTTGACTAATGACAAGTCCAAGGAAGTCTATCTGAGGTTGATCAAACCAGCACTTCTCCGGTTTCAAGGATAACTTGTGATTCTCTAGTTTCACTAAGATGCGGTTAACATGCATCGTGCGTGCGTCCTGTGATTGGGAGAATACCAAAATGTCATCCATATAGATGACAACCCATCCTTCAGCAATTTCTTGCCTAAAGATATTGTTCATCATCGTCTGAAACGTTGCGGGAGAGTTGCACAGGCCGAAAAACATGACTAAAGGTTCAAACAGGCCCCGATGAGTTTTAAAGGCTGCTTTCCACTCATCGCCTTCTTTAATCCTAATGTTATTATAACCCCATCGGATATCCATTTTGGAGAAGACTTTGGCTTTCGATAACCGATCAATCAATTCGCCAATTAAAGGTAATGGGTATCGGTTTTTCCTTGTGATGTCATTTAACTTTTGATAGTCCTGTACCGGTCTCAATTCTCCATCCTTTTTCTTGACAAAGAAGAACGGTGATGCTTGTTCTGAGGTGCTTGGTCTAATTTGTCCAGACTTCAAGTTTTCCTCCAGGAATTTGTCCAACTGTTCTCGTTCCTCCTTATTCAATGGGTACACTTTGCAATCCGTTGGCTGTCCTCCTGGGATGAATTCAATAGCATGGTCCCATGGTCGTCTTGGTGGTAACTCATCAAACGTTTCTTTCTCAAAAACCTTTCAATATTTGAGATAATGCCTTGGTACAGTTTCCTCCAACGATCGCTTTTTACTAGCCAGCGCCTCTTTTGCTGCAATGTTGGTTGAGAGTGGTTGTAATTTCAACTCTTCTGGTCCTATATGTACAGCAAACAGACATTCCCCATCTTCTAAGGGTTCGGTTTCGTCTACCTCCTCCTCAGGCTCGGTCACACTGGACTGGTTCCAGCAAGTTCCTGGACAACGGCTGAAAGTTATTTCATGCTTCTTCCAATTCATGCTAGGATTATGCAATTGTAACCAGTCATGGCCCAAAAACAAGTCCGTTTTTCCAAGTCGTGCCACACAGCAGTCCATGACTTCTTCATGGTCTCCGATCCATAGTTTGAACTGGACCATGTATTCGATATTCCCCATAGTATTACGAGTCCCATCTGCGTTATAGACTGGTACTGGCCGTAAAAGGCGTCGCTTGTTCATCCGATGCTTTTCCACAAACTCATCATTAATGCACGATCCTGTGCATCCTGAGTCAACTAAAGCCATGACAGGAATTGTGGATCCTGTATCCATAGTAGTTATGATTCCTCTAAGGTTCATTTCTTGTTTTCCTGAAGCTTTGACAATTTGTTGTCGCAGCTGTGTCAGGTTCCACATTGCTTCGGATTCTGACTGTTGATTTAGTTCCTTCAGCAATTGTGGTGTTACTTCAGATAAATGTTTCTCATGAACCCATCCCTTTAGACAGTCTATAGCAACCTGTTTGTTTTGTTGCCATATCCTTCTCATTACCCATGCAGGGGTCCATTGTTTGATCCGGGGTTTGGCGCTCACACTTAAGTTTCAAATTTGATGAATATGAGACGAATATTCATATAACAGTCCTTGTACATTTACACAAGAATCATTGTCCATTTTCGAAACTCTATCAGCCAGCAGCGCTGAGCGCTCGCCTACTGGCTTTCGCCAAAACCCTTCTCTTTGCCGAGTTCTTTCCACTGCTCCTCGGTGAGCTCTTCTATCCTAACCTCTCTTGCCCTCCATTTCCCCTTATCCTTCCATTGGGGTTTCCTAGGTTCTGGGCAATCTCGTGCAAAGTGGCCTTCTTTGCCACAGTTGTAACAATTTCCGATAATGGGTTTTTTACTCTTGTCCACATCCATGGCGTTCGGGTCTTTGGACATTGTCGGTGTACTGTATTGAAACTGGTTCGGTTTACTATCCTTAGCAACCATCTTTTCTTTGTATCCGCCTTTTTGTCTATCCGGCCTGTACGCTTCCGTTGCTTATGATAGGCTCGCGCCAATTCTATTGCCCGATCCTGGATCTGTTTCAGGGTTGCATCATCCCCTAGATTTCCATGCCTGATCAGACCTCGTCCTAATGCAGGATTGATGTTTTGCTTGAATAATGCAATCAATGCTCTATTGTCCCATCCGACCAATGGTACTAGGGCGTTAAACCTGACTACATGATCTTCAATCATTGTATTTCCTTGTTTTAATGCAAGAATTGCATCTGTCGCTTTTTCTCGGGTTTTGGTTGACATAAAGAATTCATGCATTTGCGTTGTAAAATCTTCCCATGAAGTAAAAGGGAACTGATTTCTTAATGGGCGTCTGATTTCATGATCATTCACAATAACACCTTGATTTAGCGAGGCCCAGGACAGGTTAGTTGGCCATCCAGAATTAATCATCTCATTTTGGTATTCTTGGTCCGCATCCTGGACTGCTTTCAGTTTTACTCCTGCCCAGTCTCCTGCTCGATTATCTTTTCCTTTTCAGATCCAATATAAACAGATGGAGATCTTTCGATCTAACTGAGTTTCTCGAGCCAATGTGAAGTACATTCTCATCTGCCTCAACCATCCATCCACCATGCGGGGGTCTCCTTCATAATAATCTGGCATCTCGGCTTTGGTGAGCGGTGTGGGTGGTGGGATTGGATTGGCTCGTCGGTATTCATTTACTATTCCTGCCACCACTTGTCCAATGGCTGCAATGGTTTCTTCTCGTTGCACCTGTTGTCTCTGGATGACATCTTCCTGAGCAGCGATTTGTGCCGCTGTAGCACCTTGAGGGGCCAGTAGTTCCGTGTCTTCTGCCCAAACAGTTCGCCATCCAGTTAATGCATTGTACATATTGGTAAGCATGTCAGCGGTAAATCGGAATGCTCCCAGCCGTTTATGTCCTGATCCTTTTCGTTCCAAAAAGAACATGTATCTCCAAGCTTGAAGCCCATCCATGCACGACTCCACATGATAACAATTATCAACCCCTTGGGTGGGTCTGATGGTGATCCGTGCTCTGGTGTTTCTTAATCTGGGATCCCGTGACACCAATTCAAATATCTGAGGATAGGTGGGCCAATTGTATTGGTTCCAATACTGCACTTTGATCATACTGAGATAACAATATCCGGGGATATCAGGATGAATTGGGAAGCTGCTGTATCAACGATGGACTTCAACTGCCCCTTCTATATTTCCATTTAGAGCATGCATTAATTGATTTCGTTCCTTGGCGGTTAAAACCAGACCATCATGCTTCAATGTATAGGTGTTGAAACTGATCAATAGTAATTCAATATTTGATGGCGTATTGAACAACACCTCCCGTATGGCTGATCCCAGTTCCAACTGATTTAAAACATCCTCTAGGGTTTTCTTTTCCCTAGCTATCTGCTGCTCAAGCTCCTTGAATCTGTGCTTTTGTATTAACTGTTTGTGGCGTATTTTTAACAATTCTTGCCACGCATCTTCTTGTTCTTTGATGGCCGCCTCTTCAGCGCACCATGCTGCTAGTTTCTCCTGACGTTTCATTTCCTTTTGAAGACGTCTTTGTTCCTTCTGCCAGCGCTGCCAAGCCCTGACATGTGCGTCGCGGGGTCGGTTGTCGGTCCGAACCTCCTTAGTCAATGTAGTGGGTAATTTCTTTGCTGCGAACCCCTGTGCCCATCCGATTGAGAAGATAATCCCGATTTCTTCAAGGGTCATGCCGACCCTTGGCAATACGTAGTTGAACAGCCCTGCCATTCCGATTTGTGTTGATCTTTCCTAGATCCGTGATTTCCAAATGACGCCTCAAGTAGAGGGATGTCGCCTCTTCTTCCGTAAACGTACTTCCTAATACGTCCACTGTCTGATGCGGTCAATAACGCACCCGCACTCAGATCTTCGATTTAATTCCTCCAATTGACCCAAATGTGTGGTGCCCGGGTCTTCACTGAGATGTCCTCGTGCTCAGATCAATAGATCTGATACGTAATTGGTGTTCTCAGACTGTATCTCCTTGATACACGGCACACAAGTGGATTGTCTTCGAGGGTTCCGCCCCCTTTTCCACAGTACTAGTGCTGGTGCCTGCAAGACCCTGCCCGGTCGACTACAGTGCGCTCCAAGCTCTCGTCTAATACTGTTTTGTTGCCAGTAGCCACTTGGCCATAGTCACCTTATAACGATAAGATGAGGCTATCTGTTGTCGAAGTTGTTGTCGCCTAGATTCCTCAAGGCTGTCTGTAGACACGTGCTGCAACGTGTACAGAGTCAGACAGTTTACTGAAACGAGATTCTCCTTGTCACTGTCCGCGACAACGAGCAAGACTTGCTCCGCACTATGATCAACGACGAAGGGTGTGATAGAGAAGACTCTAGATTATGTTAGGACTAATCCTTATACACAATCACAGGCTTCAGAGAAGAAAGATATATAGAGATGAAGCTTTAGACACAATAGTCTGTGACCTACAAGGAGGAAACAATCTAGAGTCTTAAGGACTCCTACCTACAGACGCACTCCTTATATACCTGAGCCATTGGTCTGTGCAGCTGCTAAGGCTATGCACGTGCAGCAACAAGACCCAGACCCATCTCCCAGACCTGTCCGGACTCACCCAGACTCCCGGTCCCTCCCTGCGAACGCCGTTTCACCCAATATCCCCTAATAGCCCTGATCGTATAGCCACCCTGGGTTATATAATCCTCCTGCCATATCTGGATAGGGGTCCCACGCCGTATGCTCGCATCTTGTTATACGTCCGTAGGCCTCTGAATAAAATAGAGAAAAATAAAGAAAAAGTCCATATCATAACATTACTATTGACTATGTAGTTCTTGGAACTGAGGGACAGTCGTCCAGAATGCCCTCCTTTTATGCATTTTGGAACCCTAGCTTACATACACATTATTCTACCAATGGAGTAACTACAAGGCTATGTACACACAGCTATTGCTGTGTAAGAGCTGTCCAAATGCAGTGTGATTGCTGTATCATGCACAGCAGATGACTGAGCATTGCTGCACATTGCTGTTAGATGAGGTCATTCTGTACCTTGTCTTATTATATTCCTTCTAATATGTTCTATATGATATCATAAAGTTCTTTATGACTTCATTATCTACTGATAGTTATCTTAATGATGTCACTATGACTTCATTATGTTCCTGATGATATCATATCATGCCTTTTGATGTCATCTTTATCAATAGATGTTCTAGACCATGAATATAATAACAGTTAAATATGAAACACACTAAATATTCACTATTAATTCATTATCTTGCTCATATCTAATCTGTTAATCGTTATCTAATCACCAATCAACGATTATATAATACTTTGATAAGATATTGATTAAACGAGATTAGATAAGATGAGATAAGAAGTGAAATGGATGAGTATTAAGTGAATACATTTATTATGTATCTTTTAACACTCCCCCTTGTTGAATATTTTACTGAACATGTATTCCACAGAGGTCCAGCATTTTGCTATGCTTATTCAACATCAGGTTTTTAGTTAAGATATCAGCTGCTTGATCATCAGTTTTAATATAATAGAGATCAACCAGATCATCTTTGACACATTGTCTTATAAAACGATATCTTACATCCATGTGCTTCGTTCTTTGTTCTTGAGCTGGATTAGAAGCCATATAAATAGCTGCTTGATTATCCATTATCAAGGGAATGGATTTAATGTTATATCCTAACTCTTCAAACAAATTCTTTAACCAAGATATTTGATGACATGCATCAGAGGCTGCCATGTATTCAGCTTCTGTTGAAGATAATGCTATGGTTTTTTGTTTTGCTGATTTCCAGTATACAGGTGCTCCAGCTAATTTTACAACCATACCAGTTGTTGACTTCCTATCAATTAGAATAGAAGCCCAATCAGCATCTGCATAACAAATCAATCCATATGCATCTCTTCCATCATATTTTATGCAATGATTAAGTGTACTGCCAACATATTGGATAATATGCAATGTCTTTTTGATATGATCCATTGATGGATTACTAACAAATTGGGACATTAAAATAGTTGCATATACAATATCCAATCTTGTACACATTGCAAGAAATAATAATGATCCTATCAATTGTTGATAGTATGTGATCATTTCTTGTGTGGCTTTACCTTCTGTATATTTATTTGGGACATAACCAGCTGGTAAAGGTGTATTTACTGGTTTTGCATTGATTAGTCCAAACCTTTCTACTATCTTCTTAGCATATTTGGTTTGGTCAACAGTAACAGTGTGTTGCTTTTTATCAATCACAATATTCATTCCCAAATATTCACTTAGATCACCTAAGTCTCTACTTTCCCATTTTTCCATAAATTTCTTCTTGAAATTGTTCACTGCAACTTCATCATTGCCCATGAATATTATGTCATCAACATATAAGATGATTACAATTATATCATCTCCATTGCGTTGTACATATATTCCTGTATCGGCAAATAATCTTTTGAATCCTAACTTGGTTATACTAGTATGTGCTTGTATATTCCAAGCTAGAGATGCTTGTTTCAAACCATATAAAGCTCTATTCAATTTGTATACTTTGTCTTTATCATTGGTTTTGAAACCATCCGGTTGTTCCATATAAATCTCCTCTTCTAATTGGCCATATAGAAAAGCAGTTTTAACATCTAGAGCTTTGAGTACCCATCCCTCTAAAGCTGCAAGTGCTAATAAGATTCTGACAGTTTCGAATCTTGAAACTGGGCTAAATGTGGCTCCAAAGTCTATTCCTGGTACTTGTGAAAAGCCTTGAGCAACCAATCGCGCTTTGTATCTATTATCTGATTGCTTTATTGCATAAACCCATCTACAACCTATAGGTTTACGATCTTTAGGTCTATCGACCAATTCCCAAACATGTCTACTTTCAATAGACTTAATTTCTTCTTTCATAGCATCTACCCATTTTTGATATAGTTGAGGATCATTGTCTTTCATCCTCAAAAGATCTCTATATACAACAGGTATCCCTTTCTTTCTGTTTTCTTGATCTATAAGTTTAGATGCTGCTCTGGATAAAAGAAGTTTATCTCTTCTTTGATTTCTTCTTTGAATCCAATCATTATTATCAAAATATGTTTGAACTGGTTCAGGCGAAGGCCTAGCAGTTTCATCTAAATCCCTTATAGGTGTTTCAGAAAGTGGTGTTAAGGGTGATTCATTTCTGGGAAATAATCTTGGTTGCACAGATCTACTGATTTCTCTAGTAGTTCTGAGATCATCAAGAGTCATATCTTGAAATCTTTCCTTAGTATATAAGGATTCTTCTTCCTGAGATGATTGTGGTTGTTGACCAGGTTTGTCAACTTGTTTACCTTTATCCTTTTCAATCACTTTATTCCAATTGGTTTCTTTTTGAATCTCAGCTTCAATTTGAGCTGGATGTTTATCTCCATAAACATTATCAGCAATGACCTTGACTTTAGGTCTCCTAGCAGTTTTTCTAGTTGCTAGTTTTTGCTGTATAACTTCTCTTTCTTGTTCTCTAAAACCAAATGGATGTGTAGATTGATCTGGAACATTAGGTTTCTGAATTAACTTGGGTCTACCAGCTTGCAGTTTATCTCTTTTTGCAGCTGTGAGATCTAACTTTTTACCAATGCGTTTACCGCCTGTTGGTACTAAGTAATCTCTTTGACTATCAGTTAAATTCTGACTCCTATATATTTCATGACTAGGTGTGATATCCTTTTGAATATCTTTCCATAAATCATCATTAGCAAAGCGTACTTTGCTTTTAGGAATTACAAATTTTGATTTAGGAAATGTTGTTTTAGACTTATTAATGACCTTATTTATTTGATCATTGATATTTTTAGAAGGAATTTGATCATGTTTATCAAATATACTTCTAATCTCTCTAAGATCAACATCAGGATTACTACGAGATGATTTTATTTGTGAAGGAGGATCATCTCTTTGTTTTCCTTTTCCTTTATCAATAACTGTAGAAGATTCAATAGGTTCTTCAACTTCTTGATTTAAATCTGAATGATAACTTGAATGATCAGATGCTGATTCATCACGATCATCAAGTTTAGGATTATAGTGACCAAGATTTTTAATCTGCCATTTCTTAAATTCTTTATCATATTTTCTATCAGCTTTAGATTTAAGTTTTCTGGCAGTTTTTGTCTTTGGTATTTCCTTGCTATGTTTTGAAGTACTGTCTTTCAAATGATTGTCCAATTTCCTATTAGACTTATGATCATCTGAGTCCGACGAATCACTATCACTTGAATCATTATTATCATGAAATGATAGCCTTTTATCATTTTTTGTAGAGTCATGATTAGAATGATTATGTTTGTTTATTGGAATTGTTATGTCAGACTCTAAAGTTGGGTATTGTTGTTGCTTGTGAGTATTCTTGGATAACTTGGGAAATATATTTTCATCAAAGATAGCATGTGTGGCAATGACAATTGTATTTTTATCATTCATGAACTTGTATGATTTGCTTTCATACCCAATGAATATCATTGGTTCAGCTCTAGGTGATAACTTATCTTTACGTCGTTCTTTAACAACATAAACACATGCCAAACATCCAAATATTTTAAAGTGTGATATGTCAGGTTTCTTCATCATCATGTTTTCATAAGGTGTATGGTGTACGATTATATATGTGGACTGCAGTTTCAAATGCAAATGACCACCATGATTTAGGGCAACCAGATTCTAATAAAAGTGTATGTGCTTTCTTTAGAATGGTTTTATTTAATCGTTCAGCTCGACCATTTTGTTGATGAACATGTGGAGCACTAAGTTCATGGTTAATACCTTTTTCCTGAAAATAGTCTATCAACTTCTTATTGACAAATTCTCCCCCTCAATCTGAATGCACACTTTTAAGTTTCTGGTTCAACTGATTTTCAGTGAACACAACATAAGCTTTTATAGCATTAAAAGTGTCAGATTTAGATTGTAACAATGCCAAGTAGGCAAAAGAAGAATAGTCTTCTAAGATTAAGAAGGCATATTTCTGTTTATGATAAGACTGAATGGGTAATTCAATAAGATCAACATGAATCAACTCCAATAATTGAGTTGCGATATGAGTTGATATATGATAAGGTTTATTGTCAAGTTTACCCATAACACATGTCTTACAAATATGTCCTTCATGTGATTTATTAATTTTAACACTATTTTCAGTATTCTGAAACATATGACTTAAGACATTATCACTTGGATGTGCCATCCTTTGATGCCAAATGAAATAATCAACAGTCTTAGGACTTTTGTTGATTAACAAATGTTGAGAAGGTCTCTTAATAACAGTAGATAACCAATGAATGGAGTTGGTTTCTATAGGATATCCAGTTAGTGTAATGTTTCCTTTATGTACGATAGTTTTGTGTGGTGGACATGATAGTCCATACTAGTTAGTTGTGGTACAGAAATAATTCTGTATGGTAACATTGGCATATAGCACACATTCCAGTTAAGAACATGTTTCTCATGACGAAAACATATTTGTCCTTCACCTTCAATAAGTGTCTTTGCATTTTTATCTGCAGTAGTAACTTTGATTGGTGTAATAAATTTCTTATACTTGGTGAAATCAGTTATAAATGGTGTACAATGACATGTAGCACCAGAGTCTATAACCCACTTATCATGCTTGTTAAGAATCATAATTTGTTCACCAGGAACTTTAGATTCATAATTCTCATATACATATTTGTAAGTACTGCTACTACTTATTTGGTCTTGATATTGTGCATCAAGCACTTGCTTGTTGGTTAAGTCATCAAGCACTAAAGCAGTATGAGATGAGTAATTATGATTAGAGAAATTTACTGACCCAATGTTACTATTATCCATCATGTTCATAGGTTCACCAAAGTATTCTAATTCCTCTTCAGGATTGAGATACTGTGGTTCTGGAGTGTGAAATCCACTTGGTGTGGATACATCTGGTGTATTATGTGTTCTGTAAAACACACCAGTACTGTAATCAGTGTCAGTCTCACCATAATCAAGTTGTTCTTCATCCTTATCATCTGATAAAGATATATGAACATCCCCAATCCTATCTAACAATTTCCTGCTAGATGTAGGTTCAGAGATTTCTTCATCAATATTCCCAACTGTCTGAGTTGGGTAAGAATCAACAATCATTGGATTTGCGAAATGAATAGTAGTTGAAGATTTGCCTTGTTTCTTCAACTCTTTCCATTCAGTAACAAGAGCCTTATTTTTAGCTTTCTTGTTGGCTCTGTTTTGTTGATTTCTTTTCTTCTTATCATCCTTTGATAAAGAAGAATCATTATTAAAACAATTATAATTTTGACAAGGTGTGAAGCTCTTTCTATGATTGAATCATCCTCTGAAAGAACCTCTAGGTCTGCATGTGTTATTGGAGTGTTGATCCCTCCAATTAGGATTTGTATTGGGATTCTTGTTGATACTAGATCCAATGTTTGCAATATTGTTGTATACAGTTCTAGGTTTGCCTTTAGACTGCATAAGATTCCATTCATTCTGGATCCTAGGAACTATTTTGTCAACAGTGAAATCTTCTATCTTGGTATCAATTATATTAGTAACAAGGTTACTATATAAATGATTAAGATTGTGCAAGATGAAGAAACAAATGACAAAATCAGGAATTTGATATTTTTCTTCTGTTCCTAAGTCAGATACCAACTTCATAAGTTTAGTAATTGCTAGAATGGGATCTGAACTGGATTTCATGGACCAATTGAAGATGGCTTTATAAAGTATAAAATACTTCGCAATGCCTTTGGTGCCAAACATTGTATCTAAGGCTGTCATTGTAGCCTGTGGAGTATCTTTAACATAAGTCCAGAGAGATGGTTGTAAAGCCAGTTTAATAATGGCTTGACACTTCTTCATATTTTCATCCCAGTCTGTTCTTTCATTATAAGCAGTTTTATACTCCAATTCCCAAAGTGTTTTAGTAGAAAGACTAGCACCACTAGCTGCCGCTGGCAATAGTGGTTTAGTGCTAGTGAGATATTTCTCATATCCTTTCATTTGAAGGTATGCAATGAGAACATCTTTCCACTTCTTGTAATCAGTTACGCCGCCATAGACAGTAACCAATCTTTCCATTGATTTCTCAGCAGGATCTGAACCTCCACATTTCCAAGATGAAAGCCTGTTAAAAGATGTAACAAGATCTTCTAAAGTCCACCATGAGACATTAGATCCAGGTTGTTCTATGAAGTGTAATAACTTCAAAGACTCATTCTTTTGATAATAAAACTGGACATCTCGACGATAAGATTTGGGTAATGCAACTATATCCTTAAGGGTAGGATATGTTGGCCATACAAATCCTTTTAAGACAAGAGGATCCATGAGGATTAAATAACATAATCCAGGCTTTTCCCAAATAGGATGGTCTTTAGTATGCCTTTTAATCTTTGTCAAACCACATTCTTTATATTTGACTGAAAAATTAAAAGCAGGGTATTTATCTTGTTGTTCTCTGGCTTGAAATTGGAAATTTGTGTGAATATTCTTGTCTGATTTGCTAGATGATGATTCTGGTTTGAAGAAACTCTTCTTAGGAGGTATGACATTCTTTTTGAATGGAATATAAGCATGGAGATTCTGAAACTTGGGGGTTCTTCTAATAGATCTGGGTAGAGATGTACTTCTTTTGGGATAAACAACTTCTTCTGACCTTCAACTAAGGTCAGGATTATTGTTTCTGTCCCTTTTCCATTTAGGTACCCAGGCATTAGATTGTTGAGTATCAGAATTCCATCTAGGCTTATTTGATTCCTCCTGAGATCTTTCATTAGGTGCTTCTTCAAACCTTCCAGCAGATCTGAAATAATCAAGAATAGGGGTTTTATCTGGACCAAAACCTTGAGCTTGTTTCCAGGCTCTATAATTATTCATTTTCTTATCAAGTTGTTCTTTTACTTGATCATAGCTATTACGAGTATCAAAAAGATTTGGTATTCCTTGATTTTCTTGCATAGCTTTGTATTGAGCCATTTCATCTTTATATTGCTCAACACGATTAGGTTTAGGTGCAAAATTTTGTTTAATGAATTTCAAGTGATGGGGCTTTGGTTTTCCCCAGCCTTGATTTTCATAATCCCTTGCAAGATTATTTGAATGTCGCATTCCAAATTCCTCTTGTTCAAAAGTGAGAGGTGTTTCAACTTTTGGTAATGAGGATTCTGCTTCAGGAGGTTGGTTCATCCATTCCTTAGATTCATCAACTTTTTGCTTTGCAAAGACTCTCTCAAGACGTTTGATAATGGTATCAATATGGTCTTTAAGAATTGAATCAACTATTGGTAGGAACAGTTGTTTCTTTATTAGAGTCAGTTGGTTGAGGAATGAATGGGTTATCATCCTCCTTTTCCTTGTCTGAGTCCAAGAATATTGAGTCTGAATCTGGATAGTATTTCTTATATACTTCCTTTGGTACATAGATGAATTCATATCCATTGACAGAGAAATAAATGTCGGAAGGTTGTTTGTTTGGTAGAGTATTAGATTTAATGAACTCATCTAACATTCCAGGATCCAGATCGGGATAATCAGACGTTGTGAAAAAATTCATATTTGCCCCTGAGGGGCCAGCTACTGTACATGCAGTATTACAAGGTTTATTCAGACCTTGTAATATCCTGCCACCAACTAATCCTGTTGGTGTGTTAACTCCGGGGATGACTGGAGTGCCTGTTCGGGCCTCTCTCCTTCTACTGGGGATAACCTTTTCCCCAGCCACAAAAACAAAATTGGGTTGTGACAAAGCTCTTTCCTCGTCACTAAAGTGTGGGTTCGTTGAACCCCAATGGATGTTTGCTATGACCAATTGATCAGCTATAGGGTTAAGCAGCTGATTTTGGTACGTCACTTTATTTTTGCTATTGGTGGCTAGTTCCACCAACTTGCGCATCTCCATTATTCCATTCAGCCGCTTGGCTGACTTTTCATTTAGTGCCTTCTCATAATCCTTCCTCTTGTGGTAAATGTTTTCATCTAATATGAAAACGGCATTCTCAGCCCTGAGTCTCCGTTTAGCAAGTTCATTGCTAATTTCGGAACTCTTTAGTCCCTTGAGGGACTCAAGGCGAGGTCCTTGCTTGCTGTTAGGTCCTAATTGATAAACTGATGGACCTTCATATTTGAGGAGGGATACGTCATCCTCTGCATGTACGTCTTCCTCATCTACTCCTTCTGCATCTGCATCGCAACCATTCTCTGAATCTGTAATCGTCTTTAAAGATGGTAAGTCATCATCTTTTTCAGGTGGTTGACTACCACATACAGATATATCAGAGATTTTGATATCATCATCATCTTCATCTGCAAGCTCAATATCTTCTTCTGGAACAAACGTGTCCAGATAGGCAACCTCTTCTTCTTCTTCCTCTTCTCTCTTCAATAACTCCCTACAATCGACGCCTTCATTCTCATCACTGACATAGACAGATCCTCTGATAATAGGAGTGCATTGACAACTCTCCTGATATGGATTGAAAGATAGAATATAATGGATGCCAATCATCCTCGGACGAGGATCATCTGACATCCTAAATTCTTCTATGTCATAGCAATTTTCAATGAATTTCATAAGCGACTCTTCAGGTGCCAAATCGATCTTTTCGATGGGGTAGGTCATACAGCTAATAGGGGGATACATGTCATGAACGTCGGAATTCTTTTTGACATGGTTCCACCCAGCTCTGCAGTGAGCAAGCCAGACCAATCTACCAAGTCGATCGTAAGGGTTGGAGAACACCATTTCATCAGATTCGTATTTTTCCATAAGATCTTCATTGTTTCCATCTAACCAGGGATTCAAATACAAAACCCTTCTAACTACTCCAGCGTTAATATACTCAGTCTTGTATTTGGCGCCTAAGAAGTAGGAAGTGAATGAAACCTGGTTCTTGAGGAATCTGGTGGTGAAGGTTTGAGACATCTAGAAAAAATTGCATCAGCCAAAATTCCTAATCTCAAATGATACATGAGAGAAGGAAAGTATCTTAGGCTGTGCAATCCTCCAGATTGAACATGTTATGAACTTGCGAGCAACGCAAATGACCTGTTGAGGCCATTGAATGTTGCTATGCCAAAGATTGTACCAGGGGCTCCTTCAAATCCCTGCTCCCTGCATACAAAAATCCACCAACTAATCTAAGTATGTGTGTATGTAATCAGTGTTCAAAAGTGATCTCCTCAGAGATCCTAATCTAGTGATGAGTGTTGTTTAGACACCCCACATTAGTCTGCATGTACGACGGAAGTCCACCTCAGCACAACCCTTGAGAAAACTATCTAGCAGCCAAAAAATAGAACATGGAGACAAAAACTCAAATAATGGTATAAGGGCATTAACTATCAGCCGATGGGGGGTGCACAAAACCTTTACAGGGGGTTGGACCCTGATATCCACCATGAGGTGGCCCCAAATCCATGACAGTTTTACTGTGTGGTCTGTCAAAACCATGACTATTTGGGGTAGTCAGCCCATGTGAGAATTTTGATTTCTGTGTTCCACAACACAGGGCGACTCAGAAGCGCCACTCCAGATGTTTAGTCAGTGCTCCCACACTGTCAGCCACAAGGGTGACTGAAATGGTATCCCTGCTACCATTAAGTGGACCATTTATCCCATGGTCATGGGTTAGCTGCTAGACAAATGTGGGAAGATTAGTATGAGGAGACACCTACAGATACACACACGATCTGCTGTGGGACCCCATCAGACCAATAAAGGGCCTAGAGCCATATTGTATATCTGATATCCTTGAGGGGTTTTAGCAGATCAAACACAAAACTACATAAATATACATGTGTACACTATCCAAAACTCCATCCTTGGCACAGTCAACATCCAACAACGACAAGGGTCATTGTTTTAAGGCTGTCTCTCAGGGCCCATAACCTGTTAAATCAGGGGAGAGCAGCGCAGGACAGAGCTAAGTAAGGATTTAACTACTTACTCTTTGTTAGTTCTGTTAGCCTTGCTATTGACTATGTAGTTCTTGGAACTGAGGGACAGTCGTCCAGAATGCCCTCCTTTTATGCATTTTGGAACCCTAGCTTACATACACATTATTCTACCAATGGAGTAACTATAAGGCTATGTACACACAGCTATTGCTGTGTAAGAGCTGTCCAAATGCAGTGTGATTGCTGTATCATGCACAGCAGATGACTGAGCATTGCTGCACATTGCTGTTAGATGAGGTCATTCTGTACCTTGTCTTATTATATTCCTTCTAATATGTTCTATATGATATCATAAAGTTCTTTATGACTTCATTATCTACTGATAGTTATCTTAATGATGTCACTATGACTTCATTATGTTCCTGATGATATCATATCATGCCTTATGATGTCATCTTTATCAATAGATGTTCTAGACCATGAATATAATAACAGTTAAATATGAAACACACTAAATATTCACTATTAATTCATTATCTTGCTCATATCTAATCTGTTAATCGTTATCTAATCACCAATCAACGATTATATAATACTTTGATAAGATATTGATTAAACGAGATAAGATAAGATAAGAAGTGAAACGGATGAGTATTAAGTGAATACATTTATTATGTATCTTTTAACAGGGTGGAGTTGGAAGTATGTCAGGATTTGGGCATCAGTGAGATGAGTGCTGTTGGGCAGATGGGTAGGGACATGATTGAATTTCAAGAAAGACATTGTAGGGTGGTGCAATTGAGTGCTCCCCTTCATGAAGGTGAGGTCATCAAGTTGCACACCAAGGCAATTGTAGTGGAGGTGGGGGCTAAGGCCAACTGGAAAGTTAGCTTTAGGTCACCACATAGGGTCCACTGGCAAGAGACCAGAGTCTTGCCATCAGGTAGATTTGCAGATAACCTTTCTGCAAAGGTGGAGGCTGGGATCCATGCAGGAGCTGTCCCTGTGCCAGGTTGGAGGACAACCTTGGAGGCTTTTGTTCCTTGTCAGATACAGGACTTGACTTTTGTCATGGTCCTGGACTGTGTGGGCAGTTGGTGGGGATGGGGGTTTGTTTGTAATGCCAGATTTGGAACATAAGGGTGGGCTACCAATGCATAGGTAGGCTGTGCATGTTGGGCCAGGGTAGTTTGTACAATGGGGCGAGTATGAGGGGTGGGAGCAGCCAATGGTTGTGGCAGGCCCCAAAAATGTGGGACAGTGGGAGAAGTCCACTGAGTGGCCAGGGGAACTGTGAGGTGTCCTGGGGTGACAGGCAGGCTTGGTAACAGGGGCTGTGCTGCAGGGGGAGTTATCTCTACAGCAGGGGTGGGGACAGGAAGAGGGTTGATGGTCTGGTTGTCCTTCATTTGATTGAAGATATGTGTCATGACTGACTGAAAAACTTTGTTTTCACTAAGTCATTGTCAGGGTTTCCGTCCATCCATCATTTGGGCACACCACAAACCTTATACACAGCTTCACGAGGCACCCCTGGGATCCGGAAGCGCGAGTGTAATTTTATCTTCTGTTCGGGTTCTATTGCTCAAGTGCTCATGGCCCTCCCTGCCATGGTTATTGACCAGCCACACGCTCCGCAGATGATCACGATAGCATTTAGAGTAAGGCTGTGATGCACCTCTCTCCGACAACATCGTTGTCTGACTGTACGAGCTGTTGCTTTTGCATTAGCACGCGCGTACAAGCCCGGTCCGGATCTCGAGGGCATTGTCCTTCGCAGGCACTCAATAAAACACACACAGCACAACGCGGTACGGCTCTCCGGTTCGCATTTCCGTCTGGCTAGACTAGTCCATTTGAGGCCTTCATTGATAGTATACCTCAACCCCAGAATCAGAAAGGGGCAAGATACGTCTGGTTGGATTCCACAAAAATAGAATTGGGGCTCTGAAAACTTGGTTCAAGCGCTCACTGCCGGCTACATCCAAGCCGATGACAATACTTCTGGTAACCAGTATATTCAAATCGGTAGCAATGGAAGAACAACTCCGCTGTGTGGGCGCTGTCCACTACGGGTGTTGTCCCTGCAAGTGCTGTCCCTGCGAGACCTGTCTCTGACGGCGCCTCCTCTGTGCTCGACCTAATACTAATTATCAGCTCTGAAACAAAATGACTCCGAATAAAATTTAGACTCACGAACATCCCGCGTCAGTTTCGCGGCATCAAGTCTGTGCAGCTGATGTGGTACTTGGGAGTTCGGACCGACTAGTGTTAAGTCGTTTACATGCACGTGAACAGGGTTTCCGACAGCCATATGAGAGTTTGGTGTAAATTGCTTGTTGGTATACTGCGTATACCTCGTGGCAGGTTTGACGACGCGTCGCATGTTAGGCGGGAAATAGGGGGGCCCTCGACTGGTTGTAGAAACCACTTCCGCATGACCATTTACAACTCTACCCGTTGAAATCACTGGATGATTGATGTACTGACCCAGATGGGATCCTGGCTGGGTAAAATAACCATTATCAGCTGACAATCCAGAATCGAGATTACATACACTTCGAGGATGAAAATCGTATGGCCTAGCCCAGAACACTCGGCCAGCCCGAATGTCTTGCGTCCTCACGGGGGAAGAATTGACCGAAAGGCATCCTACGAAAATGATAGCCATATAAAAAACAAGGCGAGCTAATAACATATTGAATAGTAGTTTTCTAGTCGAAAAGAATGAGCATTTTCAGCAAGGAAACATAAAGGGAATAATTTACCAGAGACGAGGATTGAGAAATGCTTCTGGAGACCTGCACCAGGGAACAAGGACGGCGATATGGAGAGCCTGCTCTGAGGAACGTCAGTTGCCCATTCTTCTGTTTTTATATTAGCTGCAAGGCTCCTGCAAGAAGCATGGGAGCGGTGTTTCTGCGACCGTCGGATCCGTCACGGCGCCCACAGCAATGATAAGGTCTACCTTCATGCTTTGCTACAAGTGAATTAGTTTTAGCAGTGGGAGACAAAAAGGTTCAATGCCAGATCAACGCATGTCTGTTTGGGTTCGGGAACCATTACCGTCCCCGCGTCCAGTTCGGAAGAACCAAACCACTAATAGGGAGACATTTCCACGCTGGAGATATGCATGCCGTCAAGCGTTCAAAATAAGCTTTCACATAATTTGCTGAGCGATGCAGGACTAGAAGACGGATTGACCGCGGAGGTAAATTCGAGTGTGATGGAGTTATTGAGTGATGCCATGAATGGTGATGAATATGTCTACATCCGAATTCATCGAAGGCGGAAGCAGGGTCTGCAATCCTTACCAAGTGATTGCATGAAACATGGACTCCATTGGTTCATTTCGGTTAAAGTGCGGGGAACATGCTGTGACTTTTGAATGTAGATGTATTCTTACACCAGGACCTTTCGTTTTGGCTGTGCCAGAAGTTAAGCTAAGCTAAAGCCCATCGCATTGGCGTCGTACACAGGCCAAGACCGTGGGAATGTGCGAACGGTTATGTATAATGACCACGACGATTAAGGCCGCCACTCCGAAGAAGAGATGATGATGAGCGAGTGAAGGGACTCTCGTTTTGGAGGACCTGGGAGGACCACAGAGCGGATGTGTCGTAATCCAGCGTGAAAATTTATTATTAATATCGGCTTTTGTCCGCTGACTGCGGGCTTTACGCTCATCGGAACTGGACTTCCAATAAAACCTAGGGATACACATTATTTCTTTATATCTCTAGACTAACATACTTGTAACCTCGAATGCAAACGATATACTCTTACTAGATGAAAGGCGCACAAATTGAGTCTCTGGCAACTTTCGTAAAGCCGACTCAATCTCTAATGTTGACTCCCTTTCATAACTATAAATTCGTATAGCGACCGATAATTTCCTCAGCGCAGGCCATCCAGTCTTCGTAAATAATTCGTCCAGCCTGCCCCATTCGTCCCCTTGTTTACAATCCACATCTGTGTCAAGAACGACTTCAATTGTGATACTTTCTATGACGTTGTTGCTACGCATTGACTCAAGTTCAGAAGGAAGACGGAAAAGAGGATCGTCGTCATCATCTCGGACAAAAGTTTCCACGTGGAGGTTCTTGATCGTCTGCATAGAGGGTCGCAATAAGTCGGCAAGGCTGGTCCAGGCCGACGTGGGATTGTGGACTAGAAGAACAGGGATCTTAGTATAAACATGATAATCATAAGGAAGACCCCTCTTACGCGAAATGTTTACATTGATAAGGTGTCCACAGCGCTCAAACAGCCTTTGTAAAGCCTCGATGTCGTTGGTCTTGTCGAGAGCGACCGATATGTTGGTCAGGGAACTGAAGTCAAAGAGCACTCGTCCATCAGGACGTTGAGCTCTGCACATCTTGATCACTGCCTCACTGCATCGACCCCCGACCGAAAGGTGGTTCAGCTGGACTGAATGATCGACAAAGGCTGTGGAGAAGGTGCTGTCGACCCGGTCCACAGCTGTAAGACTTTCGATCTCCAATTTTTTGAGGTTGATGCATGGTAGGAGATCTGACAAAACGAAATTGTCGAGAGCGAACAAATTGAGGTGAGTGAGCGTTGGTAAATGTAATAGGTGAAGCAATGCCGGTCGAAGAGGATTTCTACTCCAGTCGAGTTTCTGCCTATTGTAATGGCGGACTCTAAGGTATTGCAACCTAGATATTTTTTTCAAGCATGCTTGAATCGACGGACTGGTGAAGTCCTGAACTGCGACGTTGTAATCTAATTTGCGAATGTAATGGGCAATTTCTGGTGTTGTGGAAAGAAGTCGTTCGAGCATTGGAGTGGTAGAAGTCGCATGTTTTCCAGCGTTAAGCACGACGGAAGCAAACATACGCTTCCTGTAAAAAGGAAGAAATGTGCGGCACATGCATCAAGCTCCCAGAAATCTGGCTATACGTCACGTCATCAACGGGTCACACGTGACATCTGTTATAATTATCGCCGGCTGCCGCTGCTGTCTCAAAGCCATCTGTCATCGCACATCGCCTTCCATTGTTGGCTACTCTCCATGAGAGGGATGTGAAGAGCGAATGAGCAGTGCCGCTAGAGGGCGACGACAGTGAGTATCTACTAATCTTAGTTGGAATCTGATACAATCTCTGTCGTCATCCTAATCATCAACTGGAGCTGGGGACTAGGGATAGCATAGGATAGCGTGAGAGTGCCAGATAGAATGCTGGGTGCTGGGTATGTGAACGTAATACTGGTAATGAGAGATCGATTGTCGTGTTTTTGGGTGAGCCGTCACTTAACAAAGCTAGACGTACGACAAGCTCCAAATCTATCTCCCGATTAGTAGGAGCGTCTGCTAAGGCAAGCTCAAGCACTCCAGCTGCAGCTGATGTCAGCACTACACGATCGTGTACTGTGCCACTGTCTGGTAACCAGTATATTCAAAATTGGTAGTAATGGTAAAACAGCTGTGATAATGGGGCCATCCGTATGGGGATTATCCACCGTTTCTGCTAGCGCCGTCCCGAACGCTTTTTTTCTTGATATTCAGCTAATACCAATCATAAGCTCTGAAACAAAATAAAAGTTTAGACTCACAAACATCGCGCACTAGATTATTGGTGTCGGATTGGGCCAGCTGATTTGGTGTATCGGACCTATACTTGACTGTCAAGTTATCTACAAGCATGTGAACAGGGTTTCCGACAGCCAATTTTGTGTTGTCCTTAAATTTCGTCTCGGTCTCTAGCGTATAATCCGTGGCGGGTTTGACATGATCTTGCATGCCTTTCGGGAACCCCGACGTAGTTGCTGCAACTACTTGCACATGGCTGTCTTTAGCATCGCCTATAGAAATCACAGGATGGGCAATAATCCGACCGGAAGGCGGTCCAGGCTGGTAAAATAACCATTACTAATCAGCTGTCTCAATTGAGATTACATACACTTTCAGGTATGTAGTCCTTTGGCATACCCCAGTACACTTTGCCAGCCCGAACGTCTTTCTCGTCCACTGGCGTATTCATATTGAATATATGAGTCCTTCTGGTCAAAACAATGAGCACTTTCAGTCAGGAAACATAACATGGCGGATACTGTATGGGAGACGAGGATTCAGAAATGCTTCCGGAGATCTGTTGAACAAAGAGGACGCTCTGAGGAAGGTCGATTGCCCATCTGGTGTTTTTATAGCTGCGACGGAGTCGTCGGATTAGTATTGGGTCATCACCGTCGTTTTGGTTCAGGACCATTGCCGTTCCCATGCCCAGTTTAGTAGAACCAAACCACTTACATGGATACATTTCCACGCTAAAGCCACGGCATTTGAACTCTAAGGTCTTTGCATGCGGCGTCCATGCACGCACTGGGCTAGTTTGTGAATCAATATTAGGGGATCTGTCCATAGAAACGGAGTGAATACTGTCCTCAAAGCATTCAAAAATGCATCGAATAACATCTTCAGAAAGCCTCTTGTGTTATAAAATCGCAATTTTATATATGCGCATATTATTCAAGACTTGACACCTTTTCAATTCGTTCCTGCCAATTACACATTGATGAAAGCAGGATCAGCAATGAGTACAGTCGAGTCCTTGATTGATTGCTGTACCAACAGATGTTTCATGTAAAGTGGGGCGAACATACCCTGCTTGAGTCTTGGTTTTCTCACACCGCCGGCCCGAGCATTCGTTTTGGCTGTGCCGGAAGCCCATAGAGGACTATTACAACTAATCCAAAAGTCGTGCATGCTGCCAAAAAAAGAGATGTTGGAACGCGACAAATACCAAACCACATTACTAAGTCAGACTTTCAATCACCACGGGTTTGGGACAGGACCCCGAAGTCATAGAGCTGTTTCGTAAGAGTTAAATATGGCAGTGACATAGAAACAAACGCTACTATATTAGCTGTGCATTGGGTTTTGGGGGGTCATTTTGTAATGCATTGGCACATTATACCTCCCTGCATGATGGTGATGACACCAGATTGAAAGTACTTGCCATCACTGCAACCCTCGCTAAGCTTCAGGCTGCTTCCTTTGCTCTCACCTGCTCCCTCCCCCTCCCGATAAAATTCTTGATCGCTTGAACCGCGATGAGGAGTTCGGCTCCGAGAGCCAACAAATTTCTAGGCCTTACTGTGGACGAGGGAGTGGATGAAGTTTTAGAACGCTGAAGCTGGAGCTAAAGACTAGGGATGCAGCACGTGAGATAATCATTGTGGGACAGCGGAAGAGCGACTGCTGTGTGCTTCGGATGCGAACGCGGGAGTCACCGGATATTGGAGGCTGATAATGAGAGATGGATGAAAAATGGCGGGGTAGTCGGGACACGAGCTCAGATGGCACTGGGCACTGCCGTCACATGGTCCTGCCACATCCATAATCAGCAGAGCCTCTAGGATTCACCTAGTATTGTTCGTCAAAGCAAAGGATTGGATAGGCAGGCACACGGTGCTGATGAGAAGAGACTCGTCGCTCAAGTTGGCTACCGGAACCAGCCGAGCCAATCAACGTGTACCCAACGAGGCTCCTTCCGTCCATCCATCATTTGGGCACACCACAAACCTTATACACAGCTTCACGAGGCACCAGCCTTGCCGACTTATTGCGACCCTCTATGCAGACGATCAAGAACCTCCATGTACAAATTTTTGTCCGAGATGATGACGACGATCCTATTTTCCGACTGGTGGCATCTGCCGGCAATCCCCACTCGTTCTGATGCAAAAGCAACAGCTCGTACAGTCAGATAACGATGTTGTCGGAGAGAGTTGCATCACAGCGCTTGAGCAATAGAACCCGAACAGAAGATAAAATTACAATCGCGCTTCCGGATCCCAGGGGTCCAGGCCGATGTGGGATTGAGGACTAGAAGAACGGACTTCTTAGTATAAACATGATAATCATAAGGAAGACCCCCCTTACAGGAAATGGTTACATTGATAAGGTGTCCACAGCGCTCAAACAGCCTTTGTAAAGCCTCGATGTCGTTAGGGGTTTTCCTCTCCGACAACATCGTTGTCTGAGCTGTTGCTTATGCATCACGTCAACGTCATCAGAACGAGTGGGGATTACCGGCAGCTTCCATTGCTACCATCACTGATGTGGTAGCCTGGTCCGGATCTCCTCGAGTGCAGCATCATCACACCCGACTTCCATATCATGTCCTTTTGCAGGCGCCAAATAAAATACACGCAAGCACAATGCGGTATGGCTCTCCGGTTCGCATTTCTGTCTGGCTAAACTAGTACGTTCCAGGCCTTCACTGGTATGCCCCTCAAAGAAGGACGAGATGGCTCGTTGACGTCTGATCAGATGCCACAAAAACGCACTGAAAACTTGGCTCAAGTGCTCACTGCTGGCCACAGCTGAGCCAATGTCAGTACTACACGATTGCACACTATACTGTCTGGTAACCAGTATATTCAAAATCAGTAGCAATGGAAGAACAGCTGTAAAGATAGT
Source organism: Amanita rimosa (assembly GCA_023014395.1). Classification (NCBI taxonomy): domain Eukaryota; kingdom Fungi; phylum Basidiomycota; class Agaricomycetes; order Agaricales; family Amanitaceae; genus Amanita; species Amanita rimosa. The sequence continues at coordinate 702,442 of JAEBUO010000016.1, read as the reverse complement.
TATTCTTAATAGGGCTATCTGTATGGAGGGTTATCTGCTGTGTGGGGGTTTTCCATTATGTGGGGGTTGTCCATTCTGCGGGGATTGTCCATGTTGCTGCGCTTGATGTTGGCCTAATACAAATTATCACTACATTCAAAAGTCACGGCATGTTCCCCTCACTTTAACCGAAATGAACCAATGGAGTCCATGTTATGTATTCTTACACCGGGACCTTTTGTTTTGGCTGTGCCAGAAGTCAAGCTAAGCTAAAGCCCATCGCATTGGTGAGATTAGCGTCGTACACAGGCCAAGACCGTAGAATGTGCGAACAGTTATGTATAATGACCACGACGATCAAGGCCGCCACTCCGAAGAAGAGATGATGATGAGCGAGTGAAGGGACTCTCGTTTTGGAGGACCTGGGAGGACCAGAGAGCGGATGTGTCGTAATCCAGCGTGAAAAATATCGGCTTTTGTCCGCTGACTGCGGGCTTTACGCTCATCGGAACTGGGCTTCCAATAAAACCTAGGGATACACATTATTTCTTTATATCTCTAGACTAACATACTTGTAACCTCGAATGCAAACGATATACTCTTACTAGATGAAAGGCGCACAAATTGAGTCTCTGGCAACTTTCGTAAAGCCGACTCAATCTCTAATGTTGACTCCCTTTCATAACTGTAAATTCGTATAGCGACCGATAATTTCCTCAGCGCAGGCCATCCAGTCTTCGTAAATAATTCGTCCAGCCTGCCCCATTCGTCCCCTTGTTTACAATCCACATCTGTGTCAAGAACGACTTCAATTGTGATACTTTCTATGACGTTGTTGCTGCGCATCATCTCAAGTTCAGAAGGAAGACGGAAAAGAGGATCGTCGTCATCATCTCGGACAAAAGTTTCCACGTGGAGGTTCTTGATCGTCTGAATAGAGGGTCGTAATAAGTCGGCAAGGCTGGTCCAGGCCGACGTGGGATTGTGGACTAGAAGAACAGGGATCTTAGTATAAACATGATGATCATAAGGAAGACCCCTCTTACACGAAATGTTTACATTGATAAGGTGTCCACAGCGCTCAAACAGCCTTTGTAAAGCTTCGATGTCGTTGGTCTTGTCGAGAGCGACCGATATGTTGGTCAGGGAACTGAAGTCAAAGAGCGCTCGTCCATCAGGACGTTGAGCTCTGCACATCTTGATCACTGCCTCGCTGCATCGACCCCCGACCGAAAGGTGGTTCAGCTGGACTGAATGATCGACAAAGGCTGTGGAGAAGGTGCTGTCGACCTGGTCCACAGCTGTAAGACTTTCAATCTCCAATTTTTTGAGGTTGATGCATGGTAGGAGATCTGACAAAACGAAATTGTCGAGAGCGAACAAATTGAGGTGAGTGAGAGTTGGTAAATGTAATAGGTGAAGCAATGCCGGTCGAAGAGGGTTCCTACTCCAGTCGAGTTTCTGCCTATTGTAATGCCGGACTCTAAGGTATTGCAACCTAGATATTTTTTTCAAGCATGCTTGAATCAACGGACTGGTGAAGTCCCGAACAGCGACGTTGTAATCTAATTTGCGAATGTAATGGGCAATTTCTGGTGTTGTGGAAAGAAGTCGTTCGAGCGTTGGAGTAGTAGAAGGAGGTGTCGCATGACTGCCAGCGTTCAGTTCAACGGAAGCAAATATATGTTTCCTGCAAAAAGGAAGAAATGCGCGACAAACAAGAGAGCATGTTTTAACTGATGCAAGATCTTCGGCGTCTTCGGCGAGAAGATCGATGATTCTCTCCTCGATCTCGCTGGGGAAAATAGAATTGGTAGCCATGAGGAGGAGGAGGAGAATCCGTCTTCGTAGGGGGTGATTGTAGGAAAACGTCAGTGGGAATGGGTTTTATGCGATCAAGACCATCACGTGCTCACAACTGGACTGGCTTTTCTGTGCCCGACGCCCACTCCATCAGCGTCGGACAATATCGGTAATGATTATGACTGCCGGTTAAACCAGATATGGCAACTTATGGCAATTGTGCTTCAATTTGGGGATGGCTTGGATCTGACCCATCACCACGACGGTCGAGTCAATACGTAAGTTGTTTGTATCCTTCTTTCTCGACTTCTGTGGTATCAAAGAATCCGAATGTTGTGCAGCACGCATTTGAAGTTGAATGCTTGTTCGACTAGGTCCGGGATGTACGTCAGGTTCGCTGGGCTGAGAAATGTGTGCGCGACGTAAGCCCAGGGATTCAACACGACTCTCAGCTCCGCAGGATCCTTGTGGCCTCTCCATCGATCGAAACACATGGTTTATAACTATGAATGCTCCCATCCGGCGCTACCTGGGTTGAACCGAGGATGAGATTTTCGCAAACAACGATAGGATGAGCGCTTTTTTAAAAATTCAACATATAGAAGGAGGCTGTGGCCACCTGGCACCAGACCACTGCGGTGGTGCACGCTCTCCAAATCAAGACCCCACTTCTCTTCGTTCCACCGTTGATGGTTTTTCGGTGGCACTTCGCGCACTCATAACATCGTGCTACGCAAGCCTCTTTCAACGGCAAAAATTACCAACGCCACTTCTGCAATAAGGCGTTTTAAAGCTTTTCTTCGCTCGAAGCTCATGAACTCTCCAGCACACAACAACGACGAATTCAATTGTCCCGAATGTGAAACTCGATTTACGCCGATATTTGCATTGGTTCGTGTGGTTTTCTGGCGCCGACGACGATGTCAGAAGATTTGAAAATATGACTGCCCAATTTTCGCGTGCTTTGAAGTTTTTACGGTAAGTAACCAGTTGCCCTACATATTTGTCAACTATCATTTACTTGCGCTCGTTCAGAGTCACAACTTCATATATATCACATCTCTGCAGAACAACTTTCATGCTTTAGTTCAATCCCAGAAGGATTTTCAGCCCGGAGCCCACGACAAGGGATGCACAAGGAAAAGATCCCTTCTCCATCTCCGGGAGACTCACCTTTATCTGGCGAACGAGGCGACTCGGAGAACCCATAAAAAGATGCAAAGCAAAAAATGCCAAGTAAATGCAAATACGAAAGAGAAGATAAGAGAAAATAAACCGAGTTTTTCGAAACAACCAAGTTTCGAAGCTTCATCATCATCATCATCATCACAAGCAGCAGCCCCTTAATAGCTGGAGTGGCGCTTTACTACCTCCATCCTGACCCTCACACATCCACCGTACTTCTCTCGCATATCTTCTCAGAAACTTGTTCATCTTGTTCATCTTCCGTATTTCTTTGATTCCTGGGCAAGAGCAGTGGCGGACTCACCAACCTAGTGGTGTGACAGTTTATAACGAAGGAGTCCTCTTCGATATTGTCCTCAGGAGTCGCAGACTAGAACTGCCAACTTCAACTTGGCCCTTGTCCAAAAAATGTTTGAATACGCAAAATCGCGATTCAGCGAATACCTTTGAACCGCGTTAAATATTTGTTCAGACAAGCCCTAGTTACCGATTTTTAAAACATACCAATGGCCTCAATTTGAGACCGGCCAGCCAAAGGGATCGTGACCATGATTTGCTCTTCGTCCTCGCTCCCTGGTCGCTGCGACCTGGAGTCAAACAGCGGATCCTTTGCAAAGTGAATGCAAGGCGGTTCCTTAAAGTGGTCGGCGATATCCCAGGGACGCATGAGGATGGAAGTAGTAGGAGGCTGACGACCTGCACTAGCTTCATCATTAGCAGTGGAAAAAGATACGATGGCGTGCGTTGGTAACTGTAAAGAAGACGAGACGATGCGAGCCGTCGTTTAGATATGGATCGGTCCCATGTCAGTCTCATGATGGAAGGAGCCCCTAATGCAGAAGCTAGTCAATGACAGTGTGATTGACATCCAACAGACAGCACAAAGCGGTTCAAACTCAACTGGAAGCACACAATAAATATACACGCACATCTTTAAGTGTTAGCCGTCGTCATCATCATATTTTCGATCGGTCTACAATTTTTGGATTAGCTGTGATATGGTGGTGGATTAATCATTGTATGTGATGGAGAATGGGACCCAGAAACGCTCGTAAATTTAAGCATAATCTAATCTCCCTCTAATATCTAATGACTTTTGATGACAATCACCGTGATACTTTTCCACTATACCGCCTGGCAGAACACAGAGGAGGGTCTTGTCATTCTGCCGTAAATCTCCAGCAGCATCCAAATCAACTAGAAACTGTTTAGCTGTCATGAAGTCTTTGGAGCATGCATTTTCATATGGGTCCACTTTTCTATACGCATCGGAGGGAGAGAGTACTACGGTCACTACACAACTACGCCGAGAAAACATCACGGTAGTAATATATATGGCGTTTAGTTGGTCCCGCACTTGCAGCTGGAAGGGGCCCGCGATCAGCCGTCATTACAAGAAAGACCAGCAGATATAACATACCTCCCACAACAAGGGCATCCGCCACCATTATTAGCGCAAGCGCAAGCATAGGAGACGGGAACATCGACATTCTGGGGGAAAAAATAGTGAGATGGGCATTATTACCAAGTAATTAGGCCCAAACAGAGTGCATCGTTATTGAATATTGAGTTGTGATTTGTAGAAGTTGTCGAGGTCAAGGTAATACTGGTGGTCAGCATCCGACTCCTCAGGCTTTTGTATCTTTTCGATATGAGGCATTTACTGGAGCAAATATATAAGGGCCTATCCTATTATTGGGGGCATTTGCGATGCATGACCTGACTAAGGAACAAGGTTCCGACAAGTCAGACTCCAGTAAATGCCTCGAATCCATATCAAAACTTACTAGCAAGACGCTACTTAATCAAGAAACATTCGATGTTGTCTACTCAACCGATGATTTTTAGAATTAGCCTCGTGCAATAAAAACGGATATTGCATTGATTCCTATACAGTACTTGTACAATTCTGTTATCGTTCCCCAAAGAATGGTTCAACACAGCAATTTCAAAGCCATACTGACGAATGTTCCTCTTTGTTGACTGTCCCGATATGGAGATGAGGCATTTACCGGACGTGACGAATAGTTCTGAAACGCGACATATTAGAGTATCACTTTTCACCATTCCTACGCACCCTTGGCTTAATGTTAGGTCAAAAGTAGCAGGAGCAGTCATATGCATTGCACTTTTCAAATGTACGCACCAGCTGCCTGAGCGCGTTCAAAGTCAGATGACGAATGTTCCTCCTCAAGGGCTTAAGGCCTGTCCCGATATAGAATGAGGCATTTACTGGATGATGATTTAAAGTTCGTCGGCGCATGAACAACAAGCCTACGACCATATATAGACTATACAGACCACGACACTTTCGTTCCAGGATGCTCTGGATCGGATCACGCTGATTATTGAACGCCACGTTGCCCTGTCATCCCCGGAATAGAAACTCCGTTCTGATTCGCTCCAGTAAATGCCTCTCAGATGGCACAAAAGATATAAAAGCTCGACGACTGGAATGCTCACCTCCAGTTTCCCTGACTTCCACATCTCATCCCATATCATTACTGAGAACTCTCAATCGAATTATCATTCATCATGCACTCGGTCAGTCCCTGCCCTGTGCCATTTGCCGTTGACTTGGTGCTTACCTTCCTAAAAAAAAATGTAGAACGTTGATGTACCCGTGTCCTACGCTTGCGGCTGCGCGAAAAGCGTTGACGGAAATTGCCACTGTGGTGCCGAGTACGTATATTCCCTCAGTGCTCTTCGAGGATGGTATGGTTGATGGCGCATGTCCAGTTGCAAATGCACTTAAACCGCGGTAGCACTGCTGGGTTGGCGCTATGCATGTTTTGTAGTTAATATTCGAATTTGTAGCGTCTTTGTACACTTTGGCTCGTGTGACGCGTAATTGGTGACAAGTGACAAGTCAGAGCATTTCCTGAGTCATCTGTTTAGGATGGATATCTGTCCATGACCACCAAATTCTGGTGCTCGATCTCTATATCATTCTGCAGGGATAATTATGACGGCAGACATCTACAAACTGTAAAACTCGTTCAATTCTTCTTGGAACGTACTGGGCTCCATTCATCTTACTTCCCAAACTAACTTCACTGTTGCGTTGTCATCCTAGCTGGTTACCCTTTCTGAAAGATCCTGCGTTGAAGAAGCTTGTCATTTAAGACGATTATGACGACTTGGATGGTTCCTTCACAGGTCCTCTTGTAATATCACGTGCTTTTGTTTAAGTAGCAGCCATTGTATTTATCAGATCAGAATATGCCCCAAGTTACCAAATTAGAACTTTCATGTGCGGAAAACATGAAAATTATCTTGGAGCAGCTCACCATTTCGACGGACCTCCTGCGAGAGTTACATGACGATGTCAAGTGTCAGTACTAAGCCCAATGATTTCAATGGTATGAACTTCCTTTTGTTCAAAAAGCACGTACCTTTGAACCGCGTTGAATTTGTTCAAACCAGCCCCAGTTATCAATCAAAAGAAACAAGAGACGACTTACGACCTCGTAAACCACCCTCACATGCCTACGAGTGGGAGTTTGAGACCCACCAGCCAAGAGAATCGTGACCATGACTTGCTCTTCATCCTTAGTCGTAGTGACCTGGAGCCAAACGGCGGATCCTTTGCAACATGGACGCGGGGCAGTTCCGTAAAGTGGTCGACGATATCAAAGTTTCAGATATCCCAGGGACGAATGAGGATGAAAGTAGTAGGAGGCTGACGACCTGCACCAGCTTCATCATTAGCAGAGGAGGAAGACGCGGCGTGCATTGGTAACTGTAAAGAAGACGAGTTGATGCGAGCTGTCGTTTAGATATGGATCCATGTCAGCCGCATGATCGAAGGAGCACAAAATGGTTCAAACTCAGAGAAAAGTCCAGTGAGTTGTTTTTGAATGGTTTATATCGAGTTGGCGATAGGAGTGCAGAGAACTACATTCATCAGAATATCTGCTTTGTGACCAAACATACAATGTCACATTGTGGTAATATTTCAGACTATGGCATCGTAAAGTAATCATCACTTCCAATGTCCTCGTGGCTATGCTGGATCTGAACGACTTATTCAGCAATCAGTAATGGACATCTGGAATTTAGTCATACCCAATCTGTGATAATCACGGCGATCAAAGAGCAAGGCTCGTCTTGTCAAACTGCATGATTGTGATGACTTTGGATTGAAAGTACTTGCCGCCACTACCGCCCTCACCAAGTTTCAGGAAAAAGAAAATCCATTCGTTTCCGTTTGTTAGCGCGCCATGGATCACCATTTTTCTAAGCCATTTTTAGAGTGGAACAGATCTCCTTGATGCGCTAACTCACTCTAGATGTCTTGCACACGCATACAAATCACTGATCGCTTGTGGGGTGTAGCTCTCAAGCCCCTTCGGCCCTTTTGCTTCAGTAACGAAAAGGACTTGACCTGGCATTTTCTTGAGGCTTGGATCCTCCAAGAGGTGCTCTGCCAAAAGTAAGTGAAAAAGTAAAACAAAGGGAAAAACAAAAGCTAGGTCTCACCGACGTGTGTCTTAGCGGTCGAGATCACTGCGAAGCCGACGAACCCAGAAAAATATAAGCTGGATTCCACGGAAATGGGTAGAACATTCTGTTCATTGAGAATGAATTTCGAACTGCCGGACAACATCGCAGCGACCCGAAAAAAGAAGGCATTGATCCATAAACGAGTTGCAGCTTCATTCTGGTTCAGAGAATTTTACAAGGTTTCTCGGATTCGACCTCAAACATACTCACTGTTCGTGGAACAAGATTCTCCAGGCAGGATAGATGACGGTACAGTCGATCCGCAGACCATTATTCACTTTCTCCAAAAGAATCAGTATTATTTGCACGTGATTGAGAATCAGCCTTTAAGCGACGGCCACCAGCGTAGGATATGTTTAATTCGTCAAGATGTTCGCGGCTCATAGTAGAGAACGAATAGGTCACGTCTCAGCTCGCAATTTCTTATGTGTCTCGCTGACCCATACCTGTGGACTATCAAGCTTTGCTGTCAGCATGGTGAGAACGGTCTGGAGGGCAATTGCACTTCGTCGTCTCCTCCCTCTGCTTCCCACGTGGCTATCAAATTCTTGATTGATTGAACTGCGATAAAGAGTTCGTCGGATTCATCGCTCACAATGAGAAGGCAAGACAGTGATGCACAGGAGCCTCAGGTCGGTTGACGCGTGACGCGTGACGGCTGAGTCAAAAACCCATTGTGACTTAGCGTGACTTATTTCCCTTATATAGAGGACATGCATGCGTTCGATGTACCAATGTCATTGACGTCGGAGGAGCAAGTAAAAAATGGTTCAAACTCGGTTGGAAGCATACGATAACTATATATACACGCGACGCACGTCTCTAAAAAAAAATAAGAGAAAAGTATTCAAATGCTTGAAAAAAAAAAGGGAGGCTGTGGTCCTATCCAAGGTTTGTTGATTGTGTTTCATGGGCTATCGCCTTTCTATGTCTAATTCCCTGAGGTCGGCCCTGTCCGATTCATCGTGTCCACCTGTCGAGTTCTGGATAGAAGTGCCGAACCGCAGGGTTGAACCCATGACACAATCTACTTTTTGGTTAGCCCTATACTGAGCTGCACGAATCAATATAAGATTGTATGCGATTCCGGTAGTGGGAAAGTTCTGGATATATGTTTGTGTGAGTCATGGTGGTGAAAGCGGCTAACGTCGCATAAGCTTACGATAGCAGTAGAGAACATGATAAGTATAGTAGAACCCTGAGGCGAACCTCGGATGAATTCCGCACACAACACAACAATGCTTGTAATGGTGTACAATAGACCTGATTCCGCGACAGAACGGATCGCAAAGACAATGAGATCCCGAGTACATGCCGTCCTCCAAATTTGCGTTATAATGGCGGCTTGGATCAATGTTAGAATAGATACCCTGGACAGCACTAGTTTGGACGTACACGTTGCATACACATTAACGATAATGGTGCAGACCAGAAAGCCGTCGTGTACGTGAGTTATTCGTGTACGATGTAAGGTTTGACATGTCTCGGCGGCAATGACGTTCCAATAGGTCATAACGATAATGGCTGAAATGTTGTACAACAAAAGAAGGGAAGGTAGAACCACGACGGAATACGATTTTTGATAAACCACCCAGCAGCGATAAATCTGGAAAGAGTTCAAGTGAGCGATATGGTCGCCAAAGCAGCCTATTACCACACACCAATACGCCGTCAGTGATAATAGCTGTTAGGGACTCTATCGCGTCCTGAAACCGAGTTCTCAGAACTAAACGAGGTGGAGTGTTAATATAGCTCACGGTGAGGGCACCTGTATACAACATGCGGCCTTTACAATTGAAGCCGAATAAGACAGACTTGAGAGAAAGGCCCAAATCCGTCACTGAAAACACGAATATAACGAGGGTTATAATTATCATGAGCCATTTGATCGACTCTTTCGGATCGCTTGGAAAGATGAGCCATCTGAGGCAAAGAAGAAATGTGACGAGATAGACGCCGGTTAAGATGGCCTGGACGGTCACCGCAGCTATGCTTGCTTGGATGAGGGCCTCAGATATTGCCATATCGTTCTCATAGCACACAAGCTGAATACGCTCATATTTATAGACTTGCTCAACATATCATGTGTTCTCGGCGAACTACGGCAATTACAGTTGTTTACGGTTTGGATTCCCTTCTTACCTTGTGAAAATTTTAGTGTTTCATATAACCAAATAGAATTCAGGCGACAGTCATCTGTTGTTTTTCGGTTTGTGCTAGGTCTCGACCTAGACAGGTTGTGGATCGCCTACTACGTGTATTTAACCTCCAGTGATCGACCTACATCGGCCTCACCTTGCCGCATATCATGTCGTGTCTATGGTTCGAATGGTCAATCTGCGGAATTGAGCAGTCTGCGATAATATCATTTTTAGGTTTGTTCCTAAATTTTCTTTAGACCCAGGGACAGCGCTTATGCCAATTCAAATGCTGTGCGCACGAGCTGTGTAAGGTCGGATCGTGTCGTACATGCCCCTAGACTCCCTTATGCTCTTCTGGGTGGCGGGCTGAGTAGTAGATTCAAAAGCTTGTTGTTCCGGAGTGATGGAACTGATCGTCGATGGCCTGTAGCACACATTTCTTAATATCTTCGGAGACTGCCGACCGAACCTTAGATATGACATAAATAGAGGTACACAAAGTCATAAGTTGAGTATCGCGTTATTGATTACAGTTTGGCAGGAGGAGCCTTCAATGGTTTGAAACTTGGAGGAATCTTGGTTTTAGACGCACGAAGATTCTCCAATATATCCTGCATAGATTCATGGTCATGATCAACGGCTTTGACAGTACAGGGTTGAATACCTCGGTCTGAACTTGAGACGCATTCCAAATAGCGGTGTACCTCAAATTGTCGTGAACACTACCAACCGACGAATCGCGGTAAGACTGCAATGCTAAATAAATCGAGATCTTGACTTACGTATTATCTCTCGAGTGAGAAATTAAATGTTTTGAGCTGGACACGGCGACGGGGCTCTTGCTTGCAATCTCCTTTGCCAGGTCTAGAGCAGCTGCCACCACCTCGTCTCGTCCCCCCTGCACAACTTTGGATAAAAGTCCAAGCTTCTCTGCCTCAACCACGCTAAAATTCCGTGCTGTGTATGTCAATTCCCGAAGGAGAGCCTGATTTCCGGTGATTTTGGGCAGAAACGCCAATGTCCCGATATCAGGCGCTAGCCCAAGTGCGACCTCCTGCAAATGGCGACCACAATTTGAACCACATCCAATTCAATCGGCACCCCCAAAACTCACTCTAATGGAAAAAGTTGTGTCCGTGGCAGCGTACCGAATATCGCATGCAGCGATGATATCGACGCCAAGTCCGACTGTGTATCCGTGGCAAGCGCATATGACGGGAAATAGGCAGCGATCGGGTGCAGTAATGGCGGCCTGAAAGTCGATGAGTAATTGCCGTAGCGCGACGGTTGATCGGGCAGGGTCACTGAAAATGGAGTTAGGTCCCAGCATTCCAATCGTTGCACTCTTTACTGAATATAAAAACGCGTTCATTTGTACCAAATGGCACGTATAGCATGATACAACTTACAGTCTACCCCTGCCGTAAAAACACTAGGCAGTGCAGAGGACAAAACGACAGCCCGGACGTCGGAACCTTCCTCGCTCAATCTTTGAAATACCCGACCGTATTCTTTCCAGAACCTATCGAAGTTTAGCTGAGGCTTTAAGTCTGTCACGGAAACGGTCGGAAGGGGATGCAAAGGGCTGATGGCGCTGAAACACATATTTTTCGAGAAAATCAACATACTCCTCAGAGAATGCATTCATTGGGGTTCTGCATTTACGAACACAAAGGGTGAGTAGTGATATTGGGAGCCTGTTTGATGAGCGAACCGAGAAAGCTCGACATGGTAGACGTGTGGGTACGGTTCGGACACTTTGATCCATTTTGTAGACAATCTATGGGCCATAGCGGTAGTTGGATTGGGCAGTCGAGGTAGAAAGTTGAAACGTTGACTTGCAATAACAAAGATATCCAAGTCCAAATAAGAGTACATTTCCAAATTAGTACCTAGATCACATTTGCAGTATCGCCAATGACCATCTTACGTGCGTTTTCTAACTCTAATCTGATTCGTTCATCGGGAAATACTTCAAGATTATAATACTCTGGAGCAACTTCAAAGAGCCTTCTCAAGTCAGGACCAAACTGCGTTGCCGTTCCACAGGAACTCACCATTGTGGGTTTATTATTGACGCAGTCCTGACAAACGGAATCCGATTGCTCACCAGCTCATCAAACATGATCCATTTAGCCGAAGGATCGTTTGCAGATAAAACGCTACTAGGGTGCAGTTTTACCTGCTGATGCTCTTTCGTAACAAGACTAAAACAATTGTCCTAGTTGCTCACCATGTTATCCTTCAGCCGTACATATTTGCCGTTGCCAGTACGGACTGCTATTTGCATATAGAAACCGGACAATAGTGCCTTAGTGACGTCACTCGGGAGTCCGCTGTTGGAAGCTTGTACCACATATCTGCTTTCCAACATTTCAGCGAGCTGCTCCCGCACTTTTTTGGCTTCTTCAAGCGAATTTGCTGACAGGTAATGTTTCTTTGCCCATTTCTCGCTGCATGAATCTGATAATGGTATTATTAGTTCGTCAATTGGTCACAAAATGGTCAAACTTTTAATGTATTGGTTATACACATTCCAGAGCGTCAAATGGTCGCCACTTTTCATAGTAAATTTCCTCTTCGCCATGGTGGCTTCTCTGTATTCTCCAAACGGTCTTTGCCAAATGTTCTGGACTACATTTGCTGCGATATCAACCCCATTACACCCAACATCTGAATTTACGCACCAGATAGCATGGCAGCCATGGTAAGCATGTGGTCCGTCGTTTTCAATCGAACGCTTTCTATTAAAGACTTGGAAAGCTACTGCAAGTCATTATTAAACTCACAGGGGACAAAAAACTACGTACCCGCGGCCCAAGAGGAAACTCGGCCATCATTCTACCAAGGTGCGTTAACCGCTTCTCATCGTTCAACGCATGCACCTCAAGGAGCGTCTCTACTGCACTAGAGACTCTCTCGGCCGCAGGCGAGTCAATGAATTCAAAATCAGTGAGTTCGTCCACCTAACTGTATTCTCGAGTCATTATTTCATTGCAAGTAGACATGACGGACCTTTATACCGATTGTGAGTAATTTCAGGATGGCATCGCTTAAATCAATGTTGAGTACTTCAGGTCTAGTCTTTTCAGCCATTTCCTCGTGTTCCTCCTCCGTATAGAGCCTGTAACATGTTCCGGGCCCTGTGCGCCCAGCACGCCCAGCCCTCTGCAGTGCAGATGCCTTTGATATCTTCATTACCCGTAAATACTCCATTTTTAGCCTTGGATGGTGTACCTTGTGCTTGGCGACGCCGCAGTCAACAACGAAATAGATACCATCAATCGTCAATGACGTTTCGGCGATGTTTGTAGCAACAACAAGTTTTCGACCTGGATGGCCGCCTGGCGTTAGATTCACGGGAGGGGGGTCAAATATTCGTTGTTGCTTCTCCGGAGGAAGCATAGAATATAAGGGGATGCAATCCAACGGTCCTATCATTGGGTTCTCTTCACGTATGTGATTCACTGAGTTGGATACACGTTGGCACGTGGTTTCTATCTCATCTTGCCCCGTCAGGAAGAGGAGAATATCTCCTGGGTCACTCCCTCGGTGGGCGTGCAATACTACTTCAATCGCTTTCTTCACGTAATCGTCCACAGGCTCTTTGACGTGCTTTATTGTGACATCATACGACCTTCCGGGAATATGCATGAGCGCAGCAGGGGTGACTCCATCGTCGAGGCTGAAGTAGGATCGAAACATTGGTGCATCTAAAGTTGCAGACATGATGATAATTTTCAAATCTTGGCGCCGTTTAGCGATGGCTTTGAGTAGCACCATGAGGATATCTGTTGCAATCGTCCGTTCGTGTGCCTCGTCTATGATGATGGTAGAATAACGATGAAATTCCGGGTCGTACATTGCTTCGTGTAGTAGCTTGCCGTCGGTCATGTACCGAAGGAAAGTTGTACCTGGCGTTGTCTTCTCGTCAAATCGAATTGAATAACCGACTTCCTTTCCGAGTTCAACTTTCATGCCAAGCATGAGGCCGCCACTCAAGACTTGCCGTACTGACTGGACGATACGTACCGTCCATCTCACTGGCCACACGACTAGCAACGGATACTGTAGTCACACGTCTTGGCTGTGTTACTGCAATCATTTTGCCTTTGACGTGTGGTAGATCTCCGCAGGCTACATACTGAGGTATTCTACATGACGAAATTGACTGAGGAACCCTGTGCATGAGAAACAAGAAACTCACTGGGTCGTTTTTCCGCACCCGGTTTCTCCCGTGACTATGATGACTTGGCGCTTACAAAACTGTAGCAGGGAGGTAAGAAAGCGATCTTGATGAAGAAGGAAGCCATGATGACGGCCGAAACCGGGGTCCGACTTGGTCGGACATTTCGATATTCTCACTCCTCGCTACGACGCGGGTACTGCGTAGAACAGATACTCACCAGCTTGCAGAACTTTTTGAGGCGTAAGAACACTGGTAGTTGCTTGCGCTTCTGCAGAAAGGTGTAATAGGCATCAGAATGTGTTCTTTGGGTAAACGAATCGATGGGATTGTCCTGTCATTCCGATAGGTAATACTCATCAGATCATTTCAATCATGCAGAATGAATTCATCCACCATGATTGCGACAACATCCTCGTCTGTGAAGTTAAACGTTGATTGGTTGTTCGACGCTGATATTGAAGACGCATCTGGGAGCGGGTATTCCAAAGAAGGATCATTTGAAGAGCCTGTACCAGCAGTTTCACGTTGCAGCAGGAAAAGTTCCTGTTCATAAAGACTTGGTGGAGGGTATTCAAGAACTTGAGTAATGGGCATCAGATCAACTGGCACGAGTTGGGATTGTGCCAGCAGACGCGATTTCTTATCTAATTAATATGAATGACCCTGACAAACCTTTCACTTCTGAAGCTTAAAAACGGCCGTAGTATTTCCTACATGCCATATTTACCTCATATTTTATGCACGTTAGTAATGCCTGGTCACTGGTCACGACGGATGCAAATCCACGTCGACGGAGACACCGGTAAATCACGAGACGAAGACTATTTGCCAAAGATTTGTCAGCGCGCCGACGTCCCGACCGAAGTTGTCTTTGCATTATTTGCTACTTTGCATTATTTGCTACGCCACTTGAAGCTTGAAGCTTGAAGTGTCATGTCAGGCCTGTCACGGTTTCCATGGTTCCTCAGTCACATCTGTTCTAGATGGAGGTCCATATTTTTTCTGTGCAATCTTCTACTCTCGTTCTCAGATTCTTCCGCGAATTATGGGCACATCAGAAACATGGTTCAATTCTTCAAAAAGCGTAACCCCAAAGATTTATTCTCTGTCACCCTTATCAGGCGATAATTCTATTTCTGCGGCTTTAACAACAGGAAGGAGGCAACCACCATATATGTATTCATGCTCATCGACGAGCCAATGCGATTCAAGGCTGCGTGGTTCGTCTTTAAAACCAAAAGTGCGTATTCAGACATAGTTGTATTGGTCCGTGCAAGGAATCGTCTTTCCCAGTTGCAAAAGCTTTCTTACTTTCCCTACCAGGCGTTGTATTTTTCCGTGTTATTTTCCGAACGGCAGCCTCCTTGGCTACCATCCAAGTAACGGGCGAACCTCTAGCTGATTGGACGTTCAACTGGTCAAACCTAGAAGCCGTACAGTCTCTGCCTGAGATCGAGGCACTGTGTAGAAAACGCAGAGCTGACTATCTTGAAATACATGGAGTATACCTTTCATGCGATGCATCTATCTCCCCCCTTTTGCACTTTACACCTGAAAAGGCGTTATTAGGAACGAAGGCATTAAACAGAGCTAGCATGGAATCGGTTCGCACTCCTAAAATGATAAAATCATGTTCTAGATGTGGAAGATAATTCAATTTTAAATACTGTCATCAAGGAGAACTAGCCTTGCAACCAGTTGAACTTCGACAATGCACTGTATAAAGCGAGGGGCTCTACACAGTATCACTGCCAGTTGATTTTAACGTGCGTTTGGTGGACCATAAGGTCTAAGCCCAGGGCCCACGGCAAGGGAGCACGAGGAAAGAGGGGCTAAGGCAGCATCCTTATCTTCCCCGGGAACTGCTATCCACCACTATCTACAGAGATATGGAAATGCAAGATTCAAGGAATAGTTGGGAGCCAGTCTGGCCAGGAATCGCTATCCTTTCCATTCCGGCGATTGTGGAATCGTCGCTGTCCGAGAGAAGAACGGTTTGTCTTCTTGGATTGCGCTGCTTCCAATTCTAACAGAATTTCAGCCACACTAATGATGGGCAAAAAAGGAACAAAGCTTGTTCAACACCAGTTACTCTTTATCTCATTTCGTGATTGTTGTGTGGCACAGTCGTCGCCTTTCTTGATGTTTGCTGTCGTTCACATAGAAACATCAGCTTTGTCAATGAAGAAAAGGAGGACCGGAAGTGAATGGCTTGATGATATCAGCTCGTCAAAGATGGAAGGGAAAGGGAAAGGGAGAAAGTGTTGCTTTGTTAACTTGTTGTGACCCACCGTCGACGACCATCTTCACCCAGCTAGAAGATTTGTTTTTTCTTTTTTTTTTTTTTGGGGGGGGGGATTGAAGGAGATAGTCTGCTCGAATGACGAGCGCCTGGAACAAAGGGAGGTGGCGGATCCATAGGAACAAGCATCTGAAAGCGAGCGTATCCTCTACTCCCGGGGCATCACAAGAGGGTTTCGGACGCGGCTTGACCAAAACATATGCCTTCACTCACCACCTCTTCTTCGGAGTGGCGGTGAATATCGTCTATCATCAGATATGGCCTTCACGCATTTCCGCGGTCTCCGTTCTTAGCCTGTGTACGACGCTAATCCAACCTATGCGACGGCGATGGGCTTTAGTCCAGCACAGCCAAAACGAACGTTCCCGGTATATCCAAGAAATCACGACATGTTCCCAGCATCAATCACTTAGTAAGGAATGCTCCATCAACGTAATTGACAGCTAATCCAAAATTGTACACCATTCGAAACAATGGCTAACAGTCACTAAATCAAATCAGGCAACGCCACGCGCCACCTCCAAAACCCAAGTCAATCTCTCCGTTCCTATGGACAGAGCCCTAATATTGATTCACGAATTAGCTTGCATACAAGTGTGCGTGAACACTGCTTTCAATCAAAGGTCTTAAATTAAAGTTCGAAGCGGTGCTTTGGAATCACTTGATTAGGAACAGACCCGCTGTCTTACCTCCGTGGTCAATGCGTTTTCTAATTATGCGAATATTTTACGACATGCACGCCTTTGGCATGAAAATGTGTTCATGTTTCTTCTGCCGAACTGGGCATGGTGGGAACGGTAATTAAATGTCGTGTTGATCATAAGAAGCTCGGTTTGACCTTTTTGTCTCCCACTGCTCAAAACTGATTAACCAGTTGCTGTGGGTGCGTGATGGATCCGGTCGCAGAAACGCCGCTCCCGTACTTCTTTCAGGGATCGCAGCTATAACAAAAGTAGAATTGGTAACTGAGAGACATCGTTGCTGTGGGATCCGGTCCAGAAACGCCGCTCCCGTGCTTCTTGCAGGGAGCTCGCAGCTATAAAAACAGCAGAACTTTGGGCAACTGATGTTCCTCAGAGCAGGTTCTCTATATCATCATCTTTATTCCCTGGTGCAGGTCTCCAGAAACATCTCCCAATCCTTGTCTCCCGTGCAGAATCCACTTTATCTTTCCTTACTGAAAACGCTGATTCTTTTCGACTAGAAATAACATATTCAATATGTTCTCAGCTCATCTTGTAGCTGTCATCTTCGCAGGATACCTTTTGGTCAATGCTGCCCCTGTGGAGCACCATGAGGTTCAGGCTGGCCGAGTGTTCCGGGCTAAGCCACACAACTTTAAACCTCAAAGTGTATGTAATGATTCGGAGTAAATGTCTGGATTGTCAGCTGATAATGGCCAGCAAGGATCGCATCAGGGTCAGCAAGTTGATCATCCTGTGATTTCAACAGGCAATGCTGATCAAAGCAATTATGCGCATGTGGTCGCTGCATCCAGTTCCTACCCCCTTTTCCCGACTGACATGCGTGAGCATGTCGTACCTGCTACGCATTATACGCAACATACTGAGAAGCAATTTCACCAAGACACTCATATGGCTGTCGGAAACCCTGTTCACGTGCATATAAACAACTTGCGACGAGTTGGTGAGAATGCCCAAATACCACATCAACTGCACCACACCGACACCGAAAAGCTGATGCGGGATGTTTGTGAGTCTAAATTTTATTCGGAGTCATTTTTATTCGGAGCTTAGTCTTATTCAAATTGTTTGCATCAGACGGGGACGAGTACTATCAGGAGGTCGTGGCACATGAATCACCGTATAATGCATACAGGGCGGGACACGACGCTGCAGCCCACGCACTACATAATCCCAATGCTCACGATGCTCAATACCCTCATCACCAATACGGCCAACATCCGGCTCCCAACCCACAGCAGCACCCACACGGATACCATCCACATTCACAGGGGCATTACTTACATCAGCCTCAGGGACAGCACTCGCTGGGACATCACTCATCTGGTGGACAAGATCAACATTCACAGGGATATTACTCACATCACCCTCAAGGACAGCACTCGCTAGGACATCACCCATCTGGTGGACAAGGTCAACATTCACAGGGATATTACTCACATCACCCTCAAGGACAGGACTCACTGGGACATCACCCATATGGCGGATACCCCCCACACGGTGGATATCCCCCACATTAATAACCCCATCAAGAATAGTTATATTACAGCCGTTCTTCCATCGCTACCGATTTTGAATATAGTACTGGTTACCAGACGATACAGTGTGCGATCGTGAGCTCAGCTGCTTTCGGCAACCGCTCAAGTCGTCTCTCCTTACGATCCAAATCCCCACGTGTTGTTCCCATGAACACGTGTCACTGCAATGTCCCCTCGGCCTTTTCGCTCCGACATGTCCATATTTCACGTTACGATCTGTTGCAGGTTCGGCTGCGCTCGTCGTAAGGTCTAGCACGTGACGGCAGTTCGTGTACGCATCGATCGATCTCTGACTACCAGTCTTATCCAGCCTTTCGCGTTCGCATTGAAACACTGGATTCAACTTCGCTGCTCGATACAAGAATACTGGTGGCCTTGCTACTTAGTACAAAATGATACAGACCATATGGAACGGGCTTCGTTCCGCGGGCCTTGAACTATGTTGAATGATTATCCAAGGGAAGTGGGAATGAAGAGTCTGCTTTGAGCGGTCTTCAGGTTCTGCGAGCCGGAACATCTTGAAGTTGCACCTATCAGTCTGTATGATTATGTTCCCATACTTGCTTCCTTTGCCATAATATAGTCAGATGGTGTAAGTCTTGTCAATTATTTGTGTACCATTTACGACTTTTTTTGATTTAGAATCAGGACCTGCAACGCGAACCTTTTGACATTTCAGCTGAGACCATGGTAAAAGTGACAACCGAGCTAATTGTGAGCGCTTGAGCACGTGAGTCTTTTTTTTTTTTTTTTTTTTTTTTTTTTCGCATGGGAATGGTGTATATTGGAGAACGAAACAAGTAAGTACAAGAGTACCGTAGGGTAGCACCTCGTCATGAGGTGCGCGTGGTAAGCAGAGGTGGCTAGAATAAGATATATGCGGAACACGTATGTGAGACAGCTAATCGGCAAAGAGTGCTACATGGGGTCGTAGGCGGCGGGGACGGTAAGTAAAGGGGACCAAGGCATCGAACGTGGCAGCGCGCGGATGATCTTTCAGGAAAGCGATAAGGCCGACATAATTATTGTCGCGCCGGAGAAAAGAGCAAAAAGAGAAGAAAGGAGGAGGAAAAACAGGACACTCACAGATGATGTGGGCGCGAGTCAGAGGTCGCCGAGTGGAGCAGAGCGTGCAGTGCGTGGGCGCTTGAGGGAAGAACCTGCGCCGGTATTCAGCAGAGGGCATGTGGCCCGTAACAAACCGCGTGAAGCGGGAAAAAAGCACAGGCGAGTCGTCACACTTGGAAACAAAACGTGATTTGGACTTTGAGAGCGTGGGTTTAATGACTGCCGACGAGGCGTTGAGGCGCACGAGGTTGTGGCCGCGCGTCTTCTGAGACAGCCAAGCCAGTCGCCAATGTTGGCCGGCCGTGCGGCGGAAGCGGCTAATAGCGGATTGCCTAGTGGTAAGTGCGGGGCAGGCCGGGCCACGGTACTGGGCGACGAGGCGATCGACGGCCTCATTTTCAGGTATGCCAACGTGGCTCGGGCACCATGAGACAGTGAGGCGATTGGAGGCATGGTCGAGGAACCAGGCGCGAAGGGAGGAGCAGGCCCGGATGTGGATATGTTGGCCATCGACGACATCGGAGTTGAAGATGCCTTTGGCCGCCGCAGCGTTGTCTACGAGTAAAACGACATGGCCGATGATGGACGCGTCCAGTAGGTGACGGAAGGCCATCTCTATGGCTTGGGTTTCCGCAGCGTAGGATGAGGTGGCCGGGACGTGGCGAGCCTCAGACCGGTGGTGGGTGACGAAGCCACTGGTGGCCGTGCCGCGCTGGAGAGACCCATCGGTGGCAAGCAGATAGCATGAGGGGTCCGAGCGCCATTGGCGCAACTGAAGACGGAAAGTGCGGAGCCACGGGTCGAACAAGTCCTTGGCCGCTTTCGGGGGATGATCAAAATTTAGAAAGGCGATGCGGTGGGCATAGCAGTCCAGTAATCGGAAGCCTCGCTCATTTTCTGAGTTGGTGGGAGCAAAAGGTTCGTCGAGGGACGTCGCCACAGAGTACAAGGCGCAGAGCGGGTTGGACGGCAAACGCGTATTGCGTAACGGATGCCTGGCGCGGGCGCAGCACGTGAGTCTTGATCACATAACAAAATTTATTTTCCACTGACGTTCTTTCCTTCTCATCCCCATGTTTTCCCCAGCGATCTCCTTCCGAAGACGCTTAAGATCTAGAAATATGTTTGCTGCGCATTTCTTTCTCTTTGCAGGAAACATACATTTGCCTGCATCGTGCTTAACGCTGGCCAACATGCGACACCTCCTTCTACCACTCCAATGCTCGAACGACTTCTTTCCAAAACACCGGAAATCGTCCATTGCATTCGCAAATTAGATTACGACCTCGCAGTTCAGGACTTCCGAGTCACCAGTCCTTATGCCTGAAAAGAATATCTGTGTTGCAATATCTTCATTACAATATGCAGAAATTCGACTGGAGTACAAACCCTCTTCCACCGGCATTGCTTATTTACCAACGCTCGCTCACTTCCATTTGATCGCTCTCGACAATTTCGTTTTATCAGATTTCCTGCCGTGTACCTCAAAAACTGGAGATCGAAAGTCTTACGGCTGTGGAGTGGGTCGACGGCACATGCTCCGCAGTCTGGTGATCATTCAGTCCAGCTGAACCACCTTTCGTTGGGGGGTCGATGCAGCGAGGCAGTGATCAAGATGTGCAGAGCTCAACGTCCTGATGAACGGGCGCTCTTCAGCTTTAGTTTCTATGTATAAATTAAAATGCTGCTAACTTCATACTCTTTTCGCACCATTTGAAACAATCTAAGATGACTGGAATATTTCAGGCCGTCGCGTGAATTTGAGTAATTACCCGAATGGCAGACATTATGCATCATGTCGTCCATATAAAATACATGTTTGTATCCGTCATGATATGAATTCATCGGGGTAGTGAATGTTGCGTTCTTCAAAATTGCAGCCAAGTTCTGGCTTCATCAAATTAGACTTAAGCTTGAGTACATACACGACGCTCAATACGCCAGCAGATGAGATAATCTGCCTACAGATACTAATCCCCTTACATGGCGGTCATTGATCATCCTACGATATCACGCACTTGGATAAAAGGAAGTTCATACTATCGAAATCATCGGGCTTTGTACTGACACCCGACATCATCATGTGAGTGACCTGTAACTCTTGCAGGAGGTTCGTCGAAACCCAAGATAATGTTCATGTTTTCTTGGGGCATATTCTGATAAATGCAATGGTCGCTGCTTAAACAAAGGCGCGTGATATTGCAAGAGGACCTGTGAAGGAATGACAGTATTACCAAATAATCGTCTCAGGCTTGAATGACAAGCTTCTTCAATGCAGAAGCTTTCGGAAAGGGAAACCAGCTAGGATGACAATGCAATGAAGTTAGTTTGGGAAGTAAGATGAATGGAGTCGAGTTCGTTCCAGGTTAATCATCTAGCACAGACGTGTTTCAAAATTCCGGCTTTCAAGTTAGCCCAGTTGAACTTCCAACTGGCGGGTCTGTATGTCGATGACGCGCAGCAAGGGAGCGGTCTGAAATACGCTATGCAAGTGATTGGACGTACAGGAATTTTCCCAACATAACAGACGGAGATCCTGTAACAGAGGGAACCTATTCGCTGCACACGGTCAACAGGAATAGATCATAATAGTCAATTCTGCAGTATGCCAACACAGCGACTCGTCAACCAGCATTTCCAGGATTGATAACCTGTATGGAGCTGTTCGAGAGGAAAATTCAAAAAGAGATCGTGGAAAACAAAAAAGTAATGGAGAGCGCGCCTGCACGGTCATGTCCACGTTCCAGGAAGAATTGAACGAGTTTTTCGGTTTATAGACGTCCACAGTCATAATTATCCTTGTAGAATGATATTGAGATCAAGCACCAGAATTCGGCGGTCATGGACAGATATCCATCCTAAACAGATGTAACCGAGGAACCAAATCATGCCGAATGAATTCATCCACCATGATTGCGACAACATCCTCGTCTTGAAGTTAAACGTTGATTGGTTGTTCGACGCTGATATTGAAGACGCATCTGGGAGCGGGTATTCCAAAGAAGGATCATTTGAAGAGCCTGTACCAGCAGTTTCACGTTGCAGCAGGAAAAGTTCCTGTTCATAAAGACTTGGTGGAGGGTATTCAAGAACTTGAGTAATGGGCATCAGATCAACTGGCACGAGTTGGGATTGTGCCAGCAGACGCGATTTCTTATCTAATTAATATGAATGACCCTGACAAACCTTTCACTTCTGAAGCTTAAAAACGGTCGTAGTATTTCCTACATGCCATATTTACCTCATATTCTATGTCACTGGTCACGACGGACGCAAATCCACGTCGACGGAGAATAAAAAGATTTGTCAGCGCGCCGAGCTGTTCACGTCCCGACCGAAGTTGTTTTTGCATTATTTGCTACGCCACTGTAGGCCTCAGGCCTGTCACAGTTTCCATGGTTCCTCAGTCACATCTGTTCTAGATGGAGGTCCATATTTTTTTCTGTAACCATCTCGGACTCGGAGGCAACCACCATATATTCATGCTCATCGACGAGCCAATGCGATGGAAGGCTGCGTGGTTCGTCTTTAAAACCAAAAGTGCGTATTCAGACATAGTTGTATTGGTCCGTGCAAGGAATCGTCTTTCCCAGTTGCAAAAGCTTTCTTTGTATTTTGACTTTCCCCACCAGGCGTTGTATTTTGCCGTGATATTTTCCGAACGGCAGCCTCTTTGGCTACCATCCAAGTAACGGGAGAATCTCAAAGCTAATTGGACGTTCAACTGGTCAAACTTAAAAACCGTTACTTTGACAAGTCACGTTGCACCTTCAAGATTACTGCCAGTGTCACTATCGCTGATGACAAATCTAGAATCCCTGACTTCACAATCTATCATGGGCTCTCCTTTATACATAGATCCGCTTGCAATGTCCTACGCCTTTGCGTAAAGGGATGTTTAGCCTCGATAGCCATCAACATCATCCCCCCTCTCTCCTTTTATTACTTGGTTAGACCTTGTGGATATCACCCACATGGATTTTATCCTGGCTTACGCCGGGCGCTCATTTCTCAGCCCAGCAATCCTGGCGTACCGTCATACATCCCGGACCTAGTCGAACAATACGCTTGAGGCAGTATATACGATCCAGCATTTAACTTCAAGATACATTCGGATTCTTTGATACCACGGAAGTCGAGAAGGAAGGATTTAAACAACTTACGTATTGACTCAACCGTCGTGGTGATGGGTCAGATCCAAGCCATCCCGTCATCCTGTCCTGCAAATTGAAGCACAATTGCCATAAGTTGCCATATCTGGTTTAACCGGCAGTCATAATCATTACCGATATTGTCCGACGCTGATGGAGTGGGCGTCGGGCACAGAAAATCCGTCCAGTTGTGAGCACGTGATGGTCTTGATCGCATAAAACCCATTCCCACTGACGTTTTCCTACAATCACCCCCTACGAAGACGGATTCTCCTCCTCCTCCTCATGGCTACCAATTCTATTTTCCCCAGCGAGATCGAGGAGAGAATCATCGATCTTCTCGCCGAAGACGCCGAAGATCTTGCATCAGTTAAAACATGCTCTCTTGTTTGTCGCGCATTTCTTCCTTTTTGCAGGAAACATATATTTGCTTCCGTTGAACTGAACGCTGGCAGTCATGCGACACCTCCTTCTACTACTCCAACGCTCGAACGACTTCTTTCCACAACACCAGAAATTGCCCATTACATTCGCAAATTAGATTACAACGTCGCTGTTCGGGACTTCACCAGTCCGTTGATTCAAGCATGCTTGAAAAAAATATCTAGGTTGCAATACCTAAGAGTCCGGCATTACAATAGGCAGAAACTCGACTGGAGTAGGAACCCTCTTCGACCGGCATTGCTTCACCTATTACATTTACCAACTCTCACTCACCTCAATTTGTTCGCTCTCGACAATTTCGTTTTATCAGATCTCCTACCATGCATCAACCTCAAAAAATTGGAGATTGAAAGTCTTACAGCTGTGGACCGGGTCGACAGCACCTTCTCCACAGCCTTTGGTGATCATTCAGTCCAGCTGAACCACCTTTCGGTCGGGGGTCGATGCAGTGAGGCAGTGATCAAGATGTGCAGAGCTCAACGTCCTGATGGACGAGTGCTCTTTGACTTCAGTTCCCTGACCAACATATCGGTCGCTCTAGACAAGACCAACGACATCGAGGCTTTACAAAGGCTGTTTGAGCGCTGTGGACACCTTATCAATGTAACGATTTCGTGTAAGAGGGGTCTTCCTTATGATCATCATGTTTATACTAAGATCCCTGTTCTTCTAGTCCATAATCCCACATCGGCCTGGACCAGCCTTGCCGACTTATTACGACCCTCTATGCAGACGATCAAGAACCTCCACGTGGAAACTTTTGTCCGAGATGATGACGACGATCCTCTTTTCCGTCTTCCTTCTGAACTTGAGATGATGCGTAGCAACAACGTCATAGAAAGTATCACGATTGAAGTCGTTCTTGACACAGATGTGGATTGTAAACAAGGGAACGAATGGGGCAGGCTGGACGAGTTATTTACGAAGACTGGATGGTCTGCGCTGAAAAAGTTATCGGTCGCTATACGAATTTATAGTTATGAAAGGGAGTCAACATTAGAGATTGAGTCGGCTTTACGAAAGTTGCCAGAGACTCAATTTGTGCGCCTTTCATCTAGTAAGAGTATATCGTTTGCATTCGAGGTTACAAGTATGTTAGTCTAGATACATAAACAAATATGTATTCCACATTTATTTTATTGGTATGACTCGTAACACCAGATGCCTAGGTTTTATTGGAAGTTCAATTCCGACGTGCGTAAAACCCGCAGTCAGCGGACAAAAGCCGATTGGTTGTCTATTATTTCTGCCTGTGGCACGAAAGGCCCCTTCATTCGCTCACCATCACTTCTTCGGAGTGGCGGCCTTAATCGTGGCTGTCATTATCATCTATCATCAGACATAGCCGTTCACGCATTTCCACGGCCTCTGTTCTTGGCCTGGGTACGACACTAATCCAAGGCTTTAGCTCAGCTTCCGGTACAGCCAAAACGAACGTTCCCCGTGTAGGAAAATATCTACATTCAAAAGTCACGGCATGTTCCCCGCACTTTGACCGAAATGAATCAATGGAGTCCAATGTTTCATGCAATCACTTAGTAAGGAATGCAGACCCTGCTTCCATCAACGTAATTGACAGGCCTTCCTTGAACTTGGATGTAGACATCACCGTTCATGGCATTTCTATGGACAACCTAGCCACGATCTCTCCTCGCGCGCCTGCTAACTATCCACACCATGCAGCCTCCTTTGCCTCGGAAAACAATGCTAGGTGAATCCCAGAGCTTCTGCCGGTCATGGATGTGGCAGGAATGGCATGTGACGGCGGTACAGTACCTTCTATGCTCCGGTGTTCCCCGTTTTACATCAATTTCTCACTACCAGCCTTATCCGGTGACCTTCTCGCGTTCGTATGAGTCCCAAGTACACAGCAATCGCCCTTACTACTCTGTCCCACGATGCTTCTCGCGCGCATTGCACCCCTGATCTCCAGCTCCAAGCACTAGCCTTATCTGCTCCCTCGCACTCATGTTCGCAGCAAAGCCTAGAGGTTTGTTGCCTCTCGGAGCCGGACTCTTCATCGTAGTTCAACTTGCGGCTAGCCCTTAGGGGCTCCTTCGATCATGCGACTGACATGGAACCGGTCCATATCTAAACGACGGCGCGCATCGACTCTTCTTTTTTACTTACCAATACATCAGTATCGATGCACGCCGTCATGTCTTCCTCCTCCACTCCTAATGATAAAGCTGGTGCTCGTCAGCCTCTTACTTCCATCCTTATTCGTCCCTGGGATATCCGAAACTTTGATATCGCCGATCACTTTAGGGAACCCCCCCTGCGTTCACGTTGCAAAGGATCTGCCGTTTGGCTCCAGGTCACTACGACCAGGGAGTGAGGGACAAAGAGAAAACCATGGTGACGATTCCTCTGCTGGGCCAGTCCCAAACTGAGCGGTTTACGAGGTCGTTAGTCTTTTTTAAAAAAATCGGTAACTAGGGCTTGTCTGAACAAATATTCAACGCGGTTCAAAGGTGTCCACTGAATCGCGATTTTGCGTATTCAAACGTTTTTGGACAAGGTTCAAGTTGAAGTTGGCAAGCCTCCGCAAGATCAACCAAAGAAAGTCTGTGACTCTGAAGACGATGTCGAAGAGGGCACCTTTAGGTGAGTCCGCCGCTGCTCCTGCCCAGGAATCAAAGAAATGAAGAAGTTCCTGAGGAGATGCGAGAGGAGCACGGTGGATGTGTGAGGGCGAAGATGGAGGCAGTAAAGCGCCACGCTAGCTATTAAGGGGCTGGCGCGGGAGGAGGTGCTGGCGGTTGTGTTTGAAACTTGTGTTGTTTTTGAAAACTCGTTTGATTTTTCTTTTCTCTTTCGTATTTGTTTGACTGACATTTTTGTTTCGCATCTTCTTATAGATTCTCCGAGTCGTCGTTCCGTCGCCTGCCTTGTTTGCTAGATGAAGGTGAGTCTCCCGGGGATGGAGAAGGGATATTGTCCCCTTTTTCGTCGTGTCGTGGGCCCCGGGCTTAAGATCTTTCTGAGATCGAAGTAAAAGATTGTCGCGGTAAATATCGTCCATCATCAGACGTATTTCCGCG
Organism: Amanita rimosa; assembly: GCA_023014395.1. Classification (NCBI taxonomy): domain Eukaryota; kingdom Fungi; phylum Basidiomycota; class Agaricomycetes; order Agaricales; family Amanitaceae; genus Amanita; species Amanita rimosa. The sequence continues at coordinate 675,388 of JAEBUO010000016.1, read as the reverse complement.
GTCTCCGTTCTTGGCCTGGGTACGACGCTAACCCAACCAATGCAATGGGCTTTACTGGCACAGCCAAAACGAGCGTTCTCGGTAAGAATCCAAGAAATCACGGCATGTTCACTCCATTTTTATGGACAGAACCCTAATATCCGATTCTACCTGCGCGGTCAATCCATTTTCTATTGTACTCAACGAATTATGTGAAGGCTTATTGAAAACATTACGACATGAGTGTGGAAATGTCTCCCTGTTAGTGGTTTGGTTCTGCCGAGCAGCACGTGGGAACGGAAATGGTCCCGATCACAAGCACACAACCGTACCAGTTGACTATTAAAAACTAGCACTAGTTAAGCAACTTGAAGGTCTTATCAGTGCTGTGGGTGCGTGATGGATCCGGTCGCAGAACGCCGCTTCCGTGCTTCTTTCAGGGAGCTTGCAGCTATTAAAACAGCAGAATAGGCAACCGACGTTCCTCAGAGCAGGTTCTCTATACCACGTCTTTGCTCCCTGGTGCAGGTCTCCAGAAGCATTCCTCAATCCTTTTCTCACGTATAGTATCCTCTTTATATTTCCTTAGTACTGAAAATGATGATTTTTTTTAACTAGACCTTATCATATATTCAATATGCTCTCCAGAGTTTTTTATGTGGCTGTCATCTTCGCAGGATACCTTTCGGTCAAAGCTGCCCCCATAGTTCCTGGCGACGTGCGCTGGGTTGAGCCACAACACTATATACCTTCAAGTGTATGTAATCTCGATTCAGAGTACTAAATGTCTGGATTGTCAGCTGATAATGGTTATTTTACCCAGCAACATGGGTCGGTCCATGGTCAGAATATCAAGCATCCTGTGGTTGTAGTGGGTCCAGTTGTAAACGATCATGTACCAGTGGTTCCTATGACCAGTTCGGTTTTTCCGGCTGACATGCAACGCCACGTCGCAACTGCCGCGCTATATACGCAGCATACCCGCCAACAATTTACGCCAAACTCTCAAATGGCTGTCGGAAACCCTGTTCATGTACATGTAAGCAACTTGCACCATGCCAAGAAGAGCAGCACGGCACCAGTTAAGCTTGAGCCAGCCGACATCGCAACCCTGCAGCAGCACGTTGGTGAGTATAAATTTTATTCGGAGACATGTTATTTTGGAGCTTATAATTAGCATATATCCAATCACAGGCACATAACCCCAATCCTCAACATGGCCAACATCCAGGTCCTTGGCACCCACAGCAGCAGCAGCAGCAGCAGCAGCACCCATACCACGTCGGACACAATCCTTACGGCCAACATCAAGTGGCTCCAGTCTGGCACCTACTGGCACAGCACCCTCCTCAGCAATACGTCCCACATCCAGCGGTTCCCTGGCACCAGGTACAGCAACAGCACCCATACCACGTCGGATACCCGGGCCATCCTTCCTTGCCAGCACAACACGGTCCAGTGATTCAAGGCTGGCACTCACAGCCACAGCACGGACTCCAACAGCATTCTCAGGGACAGCACTCGCAGGGACAGCACCCACAGTATCCCACACACAGCGTATACCACCCACACGGATGGCCCCATCAGTAAGAGTAGCATTACGGCTGTTCTTCCATTGCTACCGATTTTGAATATACTGGTTACCAGACGAGCGATTGTGTAGTGTCACCGTGTCAGTGCGTGAGAGTGAGAGCCGGAGCCTACATTTGGAGCCAGTGGCTGATTGGCTTGGTCGCTCTTCGCGCCATCGTCTCCTCTTTATCAGCACCGCGCGCCTGCCTATCTACACCATGCACCCTCCTTGCCATGTCGGGTGAATCTCTAAGCTTGTGTCCCCAGCGAGATCGAGGAGAAAATCGATCTTCTCGCCGAAGACGCTCAGCTGAAGATCTTGCATCCGCCTTTCTCTTGTTTGCCGCGCATTTCCTTCCTTTTTTTAGGAAACATATGTTTGCCTCCGTCCCGCTTAACGCTGGAAAACATGCACGCTCGAACGACTTCTTTCCAGAACACCGGAGATCGCCCATTGTATCATATTACAACGCCATGGCAGTTCAGGACTTCACCAGTGCAACGCCGTTGCTTCAAGAAGTATGCCTGAAACAAATATCTAAATTGCAATACCTTAGGAGCCCGGTAACATTTACTCACCGCCATTTGTTTGCTCTCAACAATTCCGTTTTATCAGATCTAGATCCAAAGTCTTACAGCTGTGGACTGGGCCGACAACACCCTCTCCGCGATCTTGGTGATCATTCAGTCCAGCTGAACCGCTTTTCGGTCGGGGGTCGATGCAGCGAGGTAGTGATCAAGATGTGCTGGCAGAGAGGCTCAACGTCGTATAAATTAAAATACTGCCTACTTCATGCCCTTTGCATACCGCTTGAACGGTGAGACGATCTGAGACGACTGTAGAATATTTCAGGCCGTCGCAGTGAATTCGAGTGACTACCTCAATGGCAGACATCATGCATCATGTCATCCACATAATATATCTGTATTCGTCATGATATGAATTCATCGGGGTAGTGAATAATCATCGGGCTTAGTGCTGAAGTACTGACACCCGACATCGTCATGTGAGGGATTAGTAACCCTCGCGGGAGATCCGTCGAAACGACGAGCTGCTCCAAGATAACGTTCATGTTTTGCGCACATGAATGTTCTAATTTGGTAATTTGGGGGGCATATAAAGGCGCGTGATATTGCAAGAGGACCTGCGAAGGAATGATAGTATTACCATCTGGGTCGTCATAATCATCTTGAATAATAAGCTTCTTCAACGCAGGAGCTTTCAGAAAGGGTAACCAGCTAGGATGACAACGGAATGAAATTAGTTTGGGAAGTAAGATCAATGGGGCCGAGTTCGTTCCAGGTTAATAATCGTCTAGAACAGACGTGTTTCAAGGTTCCGGTCTTCAAGTTCGTCCAGTCGAACCTCCAACTGGCGGGTCTGTATGTCGATGATGCGCAGCAAGGGAGCGGTCTGAAATACGCTATGCAAGAGATCGGACGTACAGTAATTTGCCCAACATAACAGACGGAGATCCTGTAACAGAGGGAACATATTCACCGCAAACGGTCAACGGGAACAGATCATAACACTCAATACTGCAGTATGCCAACACAGTAACTCGTCAACCAGCATCTCCAAGATTGATAGCCTGTATGGAGCTGGAGCTGTCAGAGAGAAATTTTCGAAAAGAGGTCGTGCAAAACAGAAAGGTTAATGGAGAGCGCCCCTGGTCATGTCCACGTTCCAGGAAGAATTGAACGAGTTTTTCGGTTTGTGGACGTCCGCCGTCATCATTATTCCTGTAGAATGATATTGAGATCAAGCACCAGGATTCGGCGGACATGGACAGATCTCTGTCTTGAACAGATGTGACCGAGAAACCATGCAATGAAATTGTCATTAATCATTTGTCACCAATCGCGTCACACTACCAGTCTCGCCAAATCGCCAAAGCAAGTGTACGATTGTGTGATTGAACAAACTCGCTACAAATTCACTACAAGGCATGCATAACGTCATGGCCCAGCCAAGCAGTGGTACCACAATTTAAGTGCATTTGCAACTGGACATACCGTCATCAACCATACCATCCTCGAAGAACACTGATCAGGGAATGTACTTACTCAGCACCACAGTGGCAATTTCCATCGACGTTTTTCGCGCAGCCGCAAGCGTAGGACACGGGGACATCAACGTTCTACATTTTTTTAAGAGGGTAAGCACCAAGTCAACGACATATGACACAGGGGCAGGCAGGGACTGACTGAGTGCATGATGAATGATATGGGATGAGGTGTGGAAGTCAGGGAAACTGGAGGTAAGCATTCCAGTCATCGAGCTTTTATATCTTTTGCGCCACCTAAGAGGCATTTACTGGAGCGAATCAGAACGGAGTTTCTATTCCGGGGATGACAGGGCAACGTGGCGTTCAATAATCCTGATCCAGAGCAGGGACGAAAGTGTCGTGGTCTGTATATTCTATATATGGTCGCAGGCTTGTTGTTCATGCGCCGACGAACTTTAAATTCAACTCATCATCCAGTAAATGCCTCATTATATATTGGGACAGGCCTTAAGGCCTTGAGGAGGAACATTCGTCATCTGACTTTGAACGCGCTCAGGCAGCTGGTGCGTACATTTGAAAAGTGCAATGCATATGACTGCTCCTGCTACTTTTGACCTAACATTAAGCCAAGGGTGCATAGGAGTGGCGAAAAGTGATACTCTAATATGTCGCGTTTCAGAACTATTCGTCACGTCCGGTAAATGCCTCATCTCCATATCGGGACAGTCAACAAAAAGGAACATTCGTCAGCATGGCTTTGAAAATGCAGTGTTGAACCATTCTTTGGGGAACGATAACACAAGCACTGTACAGGAATCAATGCAATATCCCTTTTTATTGCACGAGGCTAATTTTAAAAGTCATCGGGTGAGTAAACAACATCGAATGTTTCTTGATTAAGTAGCATCTTACTAGTAAGTTTTGATATGGATTCGAGGCATTTACTGGAGTCTTGTCGGAATCTTGTTCCTTAGTCAGGTCATGCATCCCAATAATAGGATAGGCCCTTATATATTTGCTCCAGTAAATGTCTCATTGGGCGAAAGATACAAAAGCCTGAGGAGTCGGATGCTGACCACCAGTCTTAACTTGACCTCGGCGACTTCTACAAATCACTACAATAACGATGCACTCTGTTTGGGCCTAATTACCTGGTAATAATGCCCATCTTACTATTTTTTTCCCCAGAATGTCGACGTTCCCGTCTCCTATGCTTGCGCTTGCGCTAATAATGGTGGCCTTTTTGTTCCTGGGCCAGGAGGTACGTTATATCTGCTGGTCTTTCTTGTAATGACGGCTGAGCGCGGATGCTTCCAGCTGCAAGTGCGGCACCAACTAAACGCCATATATATCATATTACTACCGTGATGTGTTCTGCGGCAAATTATACTTGAAATTTTATATCTTTGGTGTAGTTGCGTACTTTCTCCCTCCGATTTGTATAGACATGTGGATCTATATGAACATGCATGCTCCAAAAACCTCATAATAGCTAAACCATCTCTAGTTGATTTGGATGATGCCGGAGATGTACAGTAAAATGAATAAATGACCCTCCTCTGCGTTCTGCCAGGTACTAGTGCTTATGCATTAGGGGCTCCAGTTCGATCATGCGGCTGACATGGGACCGGTTCGTATCTAAACGACGCCGCGCATCGACTCTCCTTCTTTACTTACCAACACATCAGTATCGATGCACGCCGTCATGTCTTCCTCCTCCTCCACTGCTAATAGTAATAAAGCTGGTGCAGGTCGCCAGCCTCTTACTTCCATCCTCATTCGTCCTTGGGATATCCGGAACTTTGACATCGCCGACCACTTTACGGAACCGCCTCGCGTTCACTTTGCGAAGGACCCGTCGCCTGGATCCAGGTTGCCACGACCAGGGAGTGAGGACGAAGAGCAAATCATGGTCACAATTCCCTCGGCCGGCCGGTCTCAAACTCCTATCCGCAGGCGCGTGAGGGTGGTTTACGAGGTCGTAAGTCTTTTTGTTTTGTTTTTATTAATCGATAACAGGGGCTGATCTGAACAAATTCAACACGATTCAAAGGTGTCTACTGAATCACGATTCAAACGGTTCTGGACAAGAGCCAAGTCGAAGTTGGCCAGATTCTGCAAGTTCAGCCAAAGAAAGTCTGTGAATCCTGAGGACGATGTCGAAGAGGACTCCTTTGTTATAGCTTGTCATACTCCAGATAGACCCACTCGGTTGGCGAGTCCGCCGCTGCTCTTGCCCAGGAATCAAAGAAATGCGGAAGATGAGGAAGTTTCTGAGGAAATACAAGAGGAGTACGGTGCATGGGTGAGGGCGAGGATGGAGGCGGTAAAGCGCCACGCCAGCTATTAAAGGGCTGGCGCGGGGAGGTGGTGGCGGTGATGATGATGATGATGATGACTTGGTTGTTTCGGAAAACTCGTTTGATTTTCTCTTCTCTTTCGTATTTGTTTGACTGACGTTTTTTGCTCTGCATCTTCTTATAGGTTCTCCGAGTCGTTGTCCCGTCGCCCGCCTCGTTCGCCAGATAAAGGTGAGTCTCCCGGGGATGGAGAAGGGCTATTGTTCCCTTCTCCTCGTGCTTCCCTTGTCGTGGGCCCCGGGCTTAAGATCCTTCTGGGATCGAACTAAAAGCACGAAAGTTGTTCTGGCACTGGCAGATGTGACATATGACATGTGACATATGAAGGTGATTTGATTGATCTAGTTACACGATTACAGTTTTAGTACATAAGTTAATACTGAATACTGTGACTATTACAAGTGTCACAACAATACATTTAGATAAATAAATAACGAAAAACTTAATAAAGAACTGGTTCACGGACAATAATTTACGATGCACTCATTCTTCTCTCGCACGTCCTAGACCGTGCGCGTGGCCTTCTGCCACTATTGAGTGCCCTTCTGCCACTATTGAGTGCCCTTCGGTGCCTTGTACGTCTTAAGAAGAAGGGAGCTAAAAACGACCGTGGAAGAACTGGGTTTGTTAAGTCAGTGATATCTGTACCAGATCATCGACAAACTCACGATAATGCCATGGCCAATGACGCCCAAACTGGATTGAGTCGCGCATGTCCCGCTGGATAAATTACCCCTGCTGCTATTGGTACAGCTATAATGTTGTACATCAATGCCCACACCTTAATGACTTTAGAATGGCATATCCCAAAATACATGTTTCCGACTCACAAAATTAAATTTCACCCGCCGTATAATCACCTTGGATAAGTCGAATAGCGTTATGAGATTTCGAAGATTTGATGACACCAAAATGAAACTGGCACTAGAGATCGCTACATCACCTATATCGTAACCTCGTTAGTCTTTTCATTTGTGTTTTTTCAAGATATTACTGACTTCCGGATCCTATCGCAATGCCAACATCTGCAGTAGAGAGGGCCTGAAAGTCGTCAGCATCCATCACAATTAACCACAGCTAGAACTTACAGGTGCATCGTTTATCCCGTCTCCAACCATCGCCACCACAGTGCGACGAGTTCCTAGTCGGTTCTGCTCTTGCTGAAACTGTTGCACCTTCTCTGCCTGAAATTTTTGTTGGTTGGGCGCTCTCGGACAAATATATACAACTTGACCACACACCTTCTCGTGAGGAAGGACCCCTGCAATGACATTTTTACTCGGGATACCGACCATTGATGCAACTACGCTTGCTGTCTTTGGATTGTCTCCAGAAATAAGCCATGTTTCAATCCCTCTCGTCTGGAACCAGTTAATGACTTCGGTCGCTTCCGGTCGTACGATGTCGGCAACGGCAAAAGCTGCCGCGATGTCGAATTTTTGGCCTGTCCCTTCGTCGCCACAAATAGCTATCAGAACAATGCTCTTTCCTTCTGATTTCCAGACTTCTAGGCGTTCCAATAGACCGTTGTTTAATTGAACTTCATGTTCTTCCATCCATTTTTCATTACCCATCACAGCGGTGCATTGCAACCTGTCGAATGAGGCCTTCAGTCCTCGACCGGCACATTCTTCAAAACTGGACATCGTCAAGCCCGGTGCACTCTTTTCGGAAGAGGAGTATTGTCGAATCGCTCGGGCCATAGGATGCGTAGATGCGCTTCCTAATTCCACTGCGATACCTTTCACTAATTCTTCATTCCACGTATTCTCTGCGAAAAGAACAAAATCGGAAACACGGGGTTCTCCTCCCTCAGTTATCGTGCCCGTTTTATCGAATATGACGACGTCTATTTTTGACATTTCGTGGAAGGCTTCGCCTCCACCACGCGCAAGAACACCATGCTTAGCAGCTAGGCCTACTCCAACAAGAAATGCAGTCGGTGCAGCTAGACCGATCCCACAAGGACAGGCGACGACAAAGACCGCAATTGCAAAACGAAGCGACCATACAGCTATTTTTTTTTTTTGAATATTGGTCAGTATTTGTTTTTGGAATATAGCATACACTTACCCCATCCGCCGATTTTTATGTCAAGATAATCCTCCGGCAGCACATGAGCATATCCAAGGATAAGCCATATAAGCCACGTCAGTATGGCGAGTAAAGTTATGACAGGCACAAAATAACTGATGAGCACATCGGCTATAGGTGGCTGGTAACTGTGTCCTTCCCGAACTATTCTGATTATATCGTCCAGCCTTTTTGGAGAAAAAGGTGTTACGTCCAGCTTTGATCACGTCAACAAAATTTTAAAAAACTCACATTGTCTGTCCACCAATGCTATCGACTCTCACATGAACCATTCTGCCTTTGTTTATTGTCCCTACATATACCTTGTCTCCGGACCCTTTAGTGACGAGACGCGATTCGCCTGTCAGGGAACTTTCATCAAATAAACTTTCCTCGCCCTCCAGTATGATTCCATCCGCAGGAGGAGTCGCACCATACGGGACACAAGTAACGTCCCCTATTTCTAGGAAGTCAATAGGAACTTTCTCAACCTTCGTTTCCTGAGACAAGCTCGCGTTGTAGCTCTCGTTCAACTGATCAACGCCCTTTTCTAGGGTTTCAAGTGATATCTTCTTTAGCGACAACGAATCGGGGACTATTAAGAATGCCTCTGCGGGCTGGAGGGATGACAGAGCAGCGATGGCATCCGCGGTACGTGCCTTGCTACTTGTCTCAATGACTCGTCCTGTCAATAGTCAGGTTTTTTCTTGGCTACGCTCTGGCGAGTACTTACCAGCCAACAGAAACATGGTAAGAAAAACAACCGTATCAAAGTATGTTGTATGATCCGCGTTGCTATTTCGAGGACTCGTCGCAGCGATAATCAACAGTGACAGGGATGAAAAATAGGCAACTGAAATGCCACTGGTAACAAGAAGATTCATGCTTCCAAATCTTGTGAATTTGTATAATAATGTCGATGAGTTTGTTTTTTTCCAAAGCGCCCTTATCTCCTTTATACTCTTCTGATGAAAGGCATTCGCGCTATAGAACATGACTGGCGTTGAAACAAATAAAAGCGACCATTCGATTCTAGACACGTTTCCAGCCCAAATTGGCGCCATGAGATATGCTTTGCCTGGATTGCCATCTTTGACTAGGGACATATAGACAACACCCAGGATGAACGTTGGAATGGCGGCCATGATCACAAATGCAAGTCGGAAAAGCAGGTCCCTTCGTTCTCGCGCTTGGACCTTCTTCGTTATTTGTTCAAGCGTCGGAGGGTGATGGACAACCACTCGATAGGGCGGATCATTCAATGACTGTATGCGAGCCACAATGCTCCGTATCGACAAGGCTGGCGGCTTTGGAACATAGGAAACGACAAAGATCGGATCTTTCTGTGACGTCAGGGGCTTTTCGACGGTTATCTGCTCTCCCATGTCCTCGACAGCGCTTACAATTTTATCGAAGCATTGCCTGGCAAATGGTCAATCCTTCAATGGACGGAGTAATGTCAATATTGGACTGACGGAGAAGAGATGCCATCTACTTTTAACGCAACTGTTCTTGTCGCGCTTCCAGATGCATTCGCGAACTCGGCTACCACACTGACAATCCGCGCTTCATACCCAATGTCTTCGATGGAATTTCTCACGACATCCGCAAGTGTGTCATTATCCAGCATACAGACTCCAGAATTTTCGATTAGATTGATTGAAATATTGCTCACTCCAGGGATGGCGGCCAAGGTCTCTGTGATCATAGTTCTGCAGGACGCACACGTCATACCACCAATAGCCAGAGTAAGTCTATATCGATCGGAAGAAATGCCTTGGTTATTCTCTGGCAGCGTTGGCGCATCAGTATTCGAGTCTTCATAGCCTAGGACATGTAGATTCCCAGATTTCTCGCGACACCAGTCACAATTCCGGTGATGAGCGTCACTCTTCCCCTTCGAAATAGCGTCATTGTGGGAGTCATTCAACATGTCAGAGTGTTGGATATTGAAACCGCTGTCAAGGAGTGCATGTTGAATGGCTTCGAGCGACAGCGCTGGTTCGTGAATAATCCCAACAGATTTGAGACTTATGGAAGCATCAATAAAGGACGGAGTAGGTGACAAGTAGCACAACGATTCTTCTATGGCGCGAATGCAACTGTCGAAGACAGGGTGTCAGAAAATCAAGGTAAGACATCAACGACGTAGAGCCCACCTGTCGCAATGGATGTTTTGAATATGAACCGTCGTCTTCATCGAGAAGGAAATTGCAAATTGCCAGACTCACACATGCCCATGATATATAGGTGTGCACTGCAGTCGATTGGCTATCCAAAAAATGGCTCAAGACCTTGACTCGGCAACAAGAACATGGTTCACAAAAATCGCGGAGCCCGATCTACGTCAAGGAGCCAGTCAGAGCAATACATTGATGCTGTGGTAATGCAATTATGCCGTGATACTTACACTGCTAATGTTCGACCACGGGTACCGAGAAATGGGACCGCGTGTTCGCCAAGCGCCAATTCAGGGTCACATGTCACAGCGTTGTGACCGACGACGACTAGTCTGGTCCGCTAGTCGGATCGGAACTAGTAGGCACTGCCTGAGTGCTATAGTGCTCCTCTCAACCAGCATGCGACGATGATTCTGTAGGCTTATTTTCCTATTGCAGTTTCCACGTTAAACAAACTTGTTCACAGGTACTAGGATCTGGTCCGTATGTATCGGTGGGTGCCACACTTACCTCCTGTGACAGCAGGACAGCTGCCCAAACGCAAACCGATCGATTGTCACCCCTAGACACGAGATGGTGATCACCCGGCTCCCTTGTAATGAATCTTTGCTTGACGAAAAGAGTTATATTTGCAAGTTAATATCATTTGCGTCATGACTTGGATCATACACAGGTACACAGACCCAGTGATTCCCGAGGCAGGAGGCGGTATTTTTGAAATAGTTTTCTAATGGCGAGAGCATTAATCAGAATGCATTGTCTCCAACGGTTTACGTCAAGGTGTTGTCTCCTATCCGCGCCGTATGTCTTCATAACAAGGTCGGTATTTATCCTCAAACATACAGTTAACGAATTGATACAACGAGAGTCGGCTCTAGCGAACCATTACTACTTGAAGTCAGTAGCCACCAATAGAAGTGCTCGAGACTGTAATGACGAGAAAGAAGTCGCCTTACCAGTTCCAGGTGACTTGCCAACCGTCTTGCTCGCAACTTTGTCCCCCGACCCTCTGATGTGGAAAGAAAATTATTGTGAAAGCACTTACCAACACCCTTTATTTGGCTCCGCATCACTGCCTCGGAATTTGCCGCCCGTTCAAGATCGTTCAAACGGTTTACGGCGGCTATAACGTTGTTCGCTGCGCAGCTTGAAGTTTGAAGTAACAAGGCTGTTTTTTTCCTTCTTTTTTGATGCTTCTGAGCCCACATCTGTTCCATCCAGATCGAGGTTGCTATTCTGATCCATGACCACAGAATTCGCTGAGCATTTGCATCCAAACTCCGTATACGGAGATCCGGTGAGCGCACCAGAAAAAATGGTGATCGATTCCTTGGAATGCAATCTCAAAAACCTCAGTCTCATTCACTCTTGAAATTATCATACCTGTGTCTTTCATTCTGGCGAATATACATACAACGGCGCAAGATACGTTCACCAGATACGGGAAGAGTCAACCCAATGACGGACCACTCAACTCGTCTTCATCAGTTAAAGACAAAAGCACGTGATCGGTCCATCATCCTCCCCAGTGACTGTTTGCGCTTTCCCCTATGTTCAACTGGTCACTGGTATCTTAATCTTAAAAAAAAATCCATACCCCGTTCACAAGTCGTCGGACACAATCCCACTCCTCATCTGACAGATCGCGCTGGTGATATACATACTATGCGCCCTGGTACACCCCAGATTACTACTCGAGAGTAGTGTGGCTCGCGCTGATCAGGTTACATGTAGTCCTGGAAACGCCTTGGACTCTGTACGCGAGGCCACATATGTATCACATGTCACATGTCACATGTTAGTCGTGACAATTGGCGCAGTCCAGAGGTCTCACTTTTCCATACGAGATATAGTAAAAAAATCTTTCCAAGAGCCTACCTATTCTCGGTTAATGCATGCACAGAAGGTGACCGGTGAAGGGATGGTGGAGGAAAAGGGCTTCTTCGATTTTCACCGTTTTTTTTCTTTTTTTTTTTTTTTTTTTTTTTTTTGGCATCCACTAGTCCACGTCCACGTTCCACCATCGCAATCACGATGGAAGAGGTCCTCTTCCAGACAACACCCGTACGCCCGTACGCCCGCACGGTGTCGCGTGGGGCGCAAGGTCCGATTAAAGCTCCGACCAAGAGACCTTCCCCAGGAGGTGCGCCAAGGATGGCAGAGTCACAAAGAAGCGGGCTGGGAGAAGGGGAGCACAGTTCGGCGAAAGCTAGGAACCTTGTACACACACACACATATCCATCGCAGCTAATACAAATTCGAATGTGCCCTTTTATTTTAAATCTGTGTGTGCCTTGTGCCTTGTATCACTCCAGCTCCGGCATTTAACCCATTTGGCCCGACTTTCTGCCAACATTTCAATTGGGGGGGGGGGGGGGTTTGAATTGTTAAATTGATTGTATTGTCAATATATTCATGTTCATTTATGTACAGTGCGTCGTGTGCGTGCATTCAAATTTATATTGTGGTCATTATATGTTCGGTATGCAAGGTCTTGGAAAAAAAAGAAACAAGTAAAAGAAAAAGAAAAAGAAAAAAATGCAAAAGTCAACGTGTCATGTCAACGAGAGAGATAGGTATAGAAAAACTTCATGAAGCAAAGAACATGAGCCAAACGAAACAAAAAAAAAAAAAGGCCACAGTCGAAGAAAAGAAAAAAAACCTATAGCTACTCGTTGTTGTATGTAATGTGTTTGCGTTCCAGAAAAGAGGTAAGGGGGGTTCGGAGGGGGGGGGGTATGAAAAAAGAGAAAAAAGATGAATGATTCGGTCAATCAGGTTCATGGCACTTCCCTCCACGATTCTTCTAAAGATTCGGAACCCTCCGAAGAAGACTCGGACGCATCGTCCTGCTCCTCTTGTTCGTTCTGGCCTTCACCTTCCTCTTCTTCCTCTTCCTCTTCCTCTTCTACGTTACCCTCTGGCGGGGGATCCGCAGCAGCAGCAGCAACATCCACAGCAACAACCACAACAGCCGCATCCTCACCTATAGGCAGCTTCTCCCCCTCCCCTTCCTTCTCCTCCTTCTCGGCCTTGACTTCCCGCTCCTTCTCAGCGAGCTGCTGCCTGAGCTTCTCAAGCTCTTGTTCCTTCTTCTGAAGCGCCTTTTTCTCCGCCGCCTCTTTCCTCTTCTTCTCGCGCTATAAAAATAAAAATAAATTTCATCAATACTCGGCCCCAAAAAGAAGGGAAAAATGAATAATACGCACCTCTAGTTTATCCTTCGCCTCTTTTGCCTCCCGCTCGCGCTTCAACCTCTCCCTCATCTCACGCTCACTCTTGACCCACTCTACAACCCCATCCGAAGCCGTCTCAGGTTGAGACTTGTTCCTTAGCAAATCTACACGGGAGTGTGCGTTAATAAAAACATTTATAAATTTCAAAAATAAAATAAAATAAAAACTCACATCCTTGTAGCGCAGCAACACTAAACTCTTCCTCAGGAACACCATCCGCAAACTTCTTGGCAAGCTTGTTAAGCGTCGCAGCATCCAGCGGCTTCGCGCTATGCTGGCTAGTGAGAATAGAATCCTCTACCGGTGGGGGTAGGTACGACTGATTCGAATCCCCAAATTGCTTGTCCTTGGCCTTACCGCCAGCACCAGCACCAGCACCAGCACCAGCAGCACCAGCACCAGCAGCACCAGCACCAACAGACGTCGATACCGTCCCTTGTCCCACAGCACCATCCGTCTTGGCACTAGACGCATCCGACGACGACGACGAGGAAAACAAGGACCAGAGGGAGGTAGGCGTACCAGCCGACGACGGGGAGCTGACGATAGGTGCCTCCGCCACTTCATTCAGCTTGGCCAGCTCGCGCTCGATCAGCTCCTCGTCGAGTGGCTCCTCCTTCTCATCTTCGGTCGAGGGGAAGAAGTTGCGGAAAAGAGCCTCGGCCTGCCATTTACTCGCATTCTTAAACTCGACCCATACATCCATGCGACCTGGACGAGACAATGCGGGGTCCAAGCGCTCCAAGTGGTTAGTGGTTCTGTTAAAAAAAAATAAAAAAAAAGGTTAACAAGTTCGTTTCCCGGAAGGCCGAACAAACATACGCAAACAGAATACGGCCCTCTGCAGCTGCAACACCATCAAGGGCATTCAGCAGACCACTCAAACTAAGGGTGTTCACATCAGACAGCGTGTCTCCACTCTTGTTTCTTCTACGGCTACCGCTGGTGGATGTATTCGAGTTAGCGTTGTTTGAACTCGAATCCTTGTCCTTGTCCTCCTTATCCTCCTTGTTTCCCTTTTCTCTGCTCGTGCTACGCGTAAATGCGGCATCTAGATCCTCCAACAGCAATATGCATCGCGCAGGTACGCGACCCATTAACGTTGTCAGCGTCGCGTCGGATATCCAGGACGCGGACAGCGACACGACGTAGATGTCGAGCATCAGTTCTCCGGCAATGGCATGTATTAGCGAAGACTTCCCAGACCCAGGGACACCGTGTAATAGGTAGCCACGCCGGAACGGGATACCGCGGTCTGCATACCACTGTGGGTGAAAAACAAAAAAAGCAAAAAAAAAAAAAAAAAGGGTATTGATTAGCAAGGGGGAATTGATAGCCATGTGCGTGAAAGAAGAGAGAGAAAAAAAAATACCTTTTCAGATTTGAGAAAATCCTTGGCATCGTTTAATAACATTTCCTTAACACCAGGGTTGAGGACGATGCTGGACATGGGACGCTTGTGGCGCGAATCGGTCCAACGCCAAGAGCCGTGGGAGTCGGCAAAGTATATTTGGATGCGGTGAACTGCCTCCGCTTCGTATTCCTTTTTGGCCTGAAGAACGAGTTGCTTGAGAATGGTGTTGGAGCGTGCGACGACACTGAGCGAAAAGGCAGGTCAGCACCAGAATTTGGGATTAGCTCTCAAAAAGGGAACTTGCCTAATGGACAACATTTCGCACCCGTCCGACTTGCGAGTCCGCCTGACGCGGAGCCAATGACTCCTGTAGTAGATGGTGTGGGTGGAGTCAAAGGTGGGCTGGAAGACGACTCTGGTTTTGACTTTTCCTGGAGCATCGTCATCCTCATCACACTCGTCGTCGTCCCCAAACGAGTTGTCATTGCTCATGCCAAAGGAGGAGGAACGAGTGGTAGTCTCGAACTCTCTTGAGCGCTGCCACTCAGGGCGACGAGAGAGCCAGAGCATGAGCCAGTCGTAGGGATAGTCCTCCTCTGAGAAGTGGGCTGTGAGGAAGAAGGCTGTGGAGGGGGGATGGTGAGCAATTGTACGTAAAAGGATCGTAGCTAGCTATACAACAGAGGGGTGGGGGAGGGATGTGGGATGTGGGAAGGGGAGTAGGAGGCGTACGTACAGTTGACAAAATGAGACCTGGGGAGGATGAGATTAGTGAAGGTGCTAGCAAGGAGAGGGAAGGGAAGGCGGATACCAAGCAGAACTGGATACGCGTCTTGCGGTTTCTACTGTTCCGCCGAGGACGACGAGCTTCATACCGTCAACGACAGACGAAGTGCCTGCGCCGCCGACGAGAGGCTGGATGAGGGACTTGAGAGCGTCCATGAGGTAGGAAAGGATAGAGTGGGGGAGCCAATGTGGCGAGATGGGAGAACGGAGGGGTAGAAATGGTGGAAGAGGAAGAGAGAGTCAAGTCAGCACAGGTCAGCGTGCGAGCTCGAGTCAGATCAACTCGCCAACGGCGCTTGCCAGCAATTTCTTGTTACTTTTAAGTAACCAGTCTTATGTATTTGTATTTCTATCTAATTACAATTACAATTACAATTACAATTACAATCACAATTATGTACATCTCACAACACATGAGGCGCTGCTTCTATCTCCATCCTCTCTCCCGCAGCCTCTCCTCCTCATACCTCCTTGTGGATATCCCTCTTCCCTGCTGATGGCTATCCGCTTACTTTCCACTTGCCTTATCCACTCCCCTTCCACTACCCCATCCCACTCGTCGTCCCCACTGCCAGTGCCCCCAGCATACCACCCCATCTATATGAAATCATATGGAAAACATGTTGTTGGCGCACCCTCGCAAAGGGCTTTTCTGCGGCACAACGTGGCTCCGGCCGGGACTTCGGAGATCCACCGGATGCGCCATCATCAAACAAACACCGCCACGGTAACCTTAGCCTGCACGCGATTCCATTCGAATGGGAAAAAAAAAAAAAAAGAAAAAAAAAAAAGTCGGGACGCGTTCAAAGTGGTGCCTCCATTCACAGTGCGCGCCGGTCCGATGCGCCTCGTGAAAACTTGATAATCCCACTGGGGCCTCTCTCTGCCAAATGCGGTTTGTGGCGCCGACTTTAACCTCTCAGTGCCAAAATGGTCTGACCATGATAGCCTGGGATCAAATATCATGCCCATGGAATGATTAGTAAAATCCACTTATTCACTTTCCCCCCTCCCCTATTTCCCATCATGTCCATGCCTGAATCGGGCTATTTTGCGGCTGACAATCAAATAACCTTTATAATATCCACACACGCATACCATCTTATCTCCCACACCGTCGCCAAGTCGTCATCCCCTCTCCTCTATCCTCTTCCCGCACTTCCACCCTACTGACCCTTTTGTAGAAATCACCCCGAATCGCAGTCACCAATGCTTTACCACCAGGATTGCTGATCTACGTAGCACTGGTTCTCGCGATCTCCACAGCGTGCGATACCCCAATCTCCTATCTGCACACGTTCTCATTGACAAAGCCAAATGGCACGGTTCATCTCCGCCTTCTCCGCGTTGCTGCTCTCAAGCGCATCTAGACTCACGCCACCAAAGAACAAAGAAAACAAAATGAACATCTTGCAATGACGACGATGACGATGATGACGATGATTCCTTTCTGTTCGTTTTTCAAGAAACCCATCCACCCCCCACCACTACCAGAAAGCGTGCTTGACATTGTCCGTTCTACACGGAGCATTTTTTTCTCTTTGTATTTGACTGAGGTTGACTCGACTCATTTACAGCGGAAGATGCCAGTGGGCTCCCTCATGCTTCCCTTGTCATGGGCTCCACCGGGCTTCAAAGTTACTTTGATTCTTTTTTTTCTTTCTTTTTTTGACAGGTATTCCACAGTGGCAGATTTGGATTTTTTCGGAGTATATACATCCACAACCATTTCTCTCATTCTGGGGGGGGGGGGGGTGATCCGTTCATAATCAAGTTCCATTTTCAATACGCGCGCATATGGATGTGGGCATAACGAATGATCTAGGGTCAAGATCTCATCATGTCAATCGACTTCAAAAATAGCCGCAACTTTGCCTGGAACGACCGTATTGGTATATTAGTAGTGGCAACGGGAGGCAGTACTGGCACCGAGCTTGTTTGAACACTACTAGTGAGTCATAGAGTAGTAGTACCCCATGTAGCATATCATCTATATATATATATATATATATCATGATTGAAGATCAGATCAGTCCTCTCCTACGACCGTAGCCTTGTTACTTGCGATGTGCATGCAGGGCTGCAGAGTTGCAGGAACAAGTTTATCTTCAATGGTTGAGTCACGTCATCGGTGATGATCACAGCCTTAAAATATTATTTCAAGAACCT
Organism: Amanita rimosa; assembly: GCA_023014395.1. Lineage (NCBI taxonomy): Eukaryota > Fungi > Basidiomycota > Agaricomycetes > Agaricales > Amanitaceae > Amanita > Amanita rimosa. The sequence goes on along the minus strand of JAEBUO010000016.1, from coordinate 657,670 downwards.
TGACATGTCCTACTTATGCCTAAGACGGATATGTTTGATGGAACACACTAGATGGTAACCATGTCCTTGTTTAGCAGTCACGAAATTTTTTAAAAAAAGAGTCTAAAACTAATCCTCAAAGCGCTCATCATGCATCATGCTTCATGCTTCAATACACTTCTTCAAAAGTCCAATACACATCCCCCACACCAGGGCCTATGATAGAGACCTAGACAGATTCATGGGTTATTCCAGTGCACAGTTCAGTGGAATAGAGAGATACTACTAACAGGTTTGAGCCTGCCACTATCCGACCAAAACTTGTCCTCCCCTGGGATACGGACGCTAGTTATACAGAAATAAGTATTGCATCAATTTGAATCGAAAAGCAAAAAAAAAAAAAACGCTTACACATGGTAAACCCTTTGGGCGCCAGGCGAAAACTTCCACTTGTACGGCTCTTTGACCCATTCAAGATGCTTACCATCCTATTGTATAGTGTATAGTACGGGACGAGACGGGAGGGGAAAGACGACTTTTAGCGCTGGGGGTTCCCTTTTACGACAACTGACTACAACCTACGAACCTTGGTTTTACCAATAAACAGCCCCGACTTGCCCTCAACATCGCCATAGGTATCTTTGTTTTGCTCAATAGGCGGATTGATAGTCAAAGTCTAGTAGTAGTATCCCCCCATGAGTCACGTCAGTCAATAGTATAACTAACATTGAAAGTCTTGTTGACGAACCGTAGATTGGACAGGACATCCTTCGTGGTAGATGGCCGTTATGACCGGGTCACCCGGTTTCTCGTTGCCTTCGCTGACGATGCAATCGCCCTCTGGCAGAGCGCCCACTATACGGTACCGTGCGGAGAGAACTGGTAGTGCGAAGAGCAGCAAGGACAAGTAATGAACAGGAGTGCGCATTGATGTTCAAAGAAGCTGGATTCTGAAGCTAGTGATGCATGATGACTCGACTCGACTTGTCTTTTATAGCCACTGACGAACAGGTAGGCCCGGTACTACTACTACTACACCCGGCGGTCGGAGTACCATCCAAAAAAAACGCGGTCTTGCGTCGCCGGTGCTTAGTAGACAAGATCCACACACATGGCATGCACGTACGTAACTTTTGTATTCACTTTAAGCAAACTTTTTGACAGCCATCTCGCATGAGGCATGAGATATCATTTCACCATACGCTTTTTCCACAAACGCGAGGCAAAGGTGATAGCCGCAGCTGATATATTGATGTTAGGATATTGAAATCATCAATAGTGATGCTGCGGTTGAGTACGTTGAGTTCCAGCGTTCTTCATTACTTGAAGCAACTCCAGTTGAACATTGAACAAAAAAAAAAAAAAAAAAAAACTCCTTGTAGTAGACTGAAACGCGAAAACGAGAGGTTGCCTCGCGGTTGTCGGACAAACGCGCTTTTAAGGCGGAATAATGAAGAAAATCATTTTCCAATGATGCGGCTGTCAATGTCAGATAACACGTGACGTGACCTCAGCTACCCTCAGGCTATTGAAGTTGGAAACAAATTAACATTCGCTGTTCAGTACAACTCTAAAACTATCCTAAGACCTGATGGAGAAAGTACCAGTTTATGGCATCCCCATAGCCTGGACCTACAAGTTCGACCTAGGAAGAGTCACGGTTATTTTTTTTTTTTGGGGGGGGGCCGCATACATAGGAAGCGACTAACAGGTTTGGAGTTGTCGGGGGCATCCACCCAGTACTCGGCATGTTTCGGTATGTGAACACTAACCCATTACGACCGTGGAGTTAACAAACAGACCCAAAAAAGGTGATCAACGAGCGAGGCCCTTACACATGGGATTGGGGCTTTGTGCCGCGTGAAAACTCCCAGGTATACGGCTTCTTCACCCATTCAAGATACTTGCCATTCTAGTTGCAGGAAAAGGCAAAAAAAAAAAAAAAAAAAGAGAAAACTCAAAACATCAGAATCTATTTTGAAATACATTGAGACCTAGAGTGGCAAAACCAACCTCGCTTATGCCGACGTACAGCCCGGACTTGCCTGAGACAGGACCTTTGGTATCACCATTTGGAGTGATAGAGGCATGGACATTCACGAGCTGCCATTCGTATTAGATCTAACACTGCAAAAGACTTGTTTACGAACTGTATCGGGAGTGTAGGCATGGTTGACAAAGACAGTCATGACTGCGCTGCCAGGCGCTTCATGGCCAGTGCTGACGATACAGTTGCTAGGTGGCGCGATGGAGCTGCAGACGTGGTATTCCGTGGCCAAAGCAGGGAGTGCAAAAAGCACTAGAGACAAATAAGCGAGGGAGGAGCGCATCGTGTTTATGAAGGCTGGATTTGAACGGTTGACCTCCTTTAAATATGAACCCTGCGCGCCGCCTGGTCAAACGTAAAGCATTCAATCAAACTTTTCAGGACTAGTGTTAGCCATCTCTTATACTTGGTGGATCCTCGTGATTGAGGTGTGTTGTGTGCGGGGTACGTAATTCTTCACAGCACCGTTGGTTTCCTTTTGAGTATCGTTCAAACCCCTAGAAAGAAATTAACCAATGTGATTGACCATTCAGTGTGTTTCCTGGCTTACAAGGTGTGCCCTTTTCTTTTCTTGAAAAACAGTATAATCATATTCGACTCGTTTTCAGTCATCATTCAAGATATCCAAACTAAAATCGTCACTGGGTCTGGTTATAGCATCGTTGCTAATGCTAATATCAATGTACCTGCTTTTAGCGAACTTGCACGACATATTAATGGATTTATCCTGCGTAAACTAAGTTTCCATGGGACATGAGGGTAGCAACCTTGGGATGTGACGAGGAAACTGTGAACGTGGCTGAAGCTTCAGCATTGCTTAATGCTTGATCACGGGACCTGAGATGGAGATCTCCTTCCAACATTTGTACCTGGTTGATGGGAAGGGACTCGACCCATTTAATTACATGCGGCAGGTCTCAGGCGGACGACCCGTGACAGCATGAGGAACACTTGTAGGTCTGGATCACATTCCAATGATTATAGCTTGCTTACTGTTAGATGAATTGCTGCGTTAGCATTTTCTGTGATATCTTGTTCAAGATCCTTCATTTGAAGACATGTGTATGTAACCTCATTGCACTAGAATCTCATGCATGCAAAAAACAAACTCCGGCGTGCAAGTGGCTACGGCGTTCCGCTTCATGAGTCCACAGCTTAAAATGCAACACTCGAGTTTTTGAAACCGTATCCATAAGTACACATGGCTAACTCACCAAACGCATTTCCGAAGGCACCAAGTGACTGGCCATTACATCGTCAAAGCGATTAAAATAAACTTGAACCCTATGTTGCCATCAATGTATTCGTTGACTCAGTGGGCGTTGGATGGATGCTGGATGGAGTTTGAAGACATAAGTGGTATCCATATAACTGTCGTCAAAAGAGCATTAGTTTTCGTAAACCACAAAGTCTTTCGTTCTTGCATCGGTTCCTGCTTCAATTAAGAATCAATGAAAGGGCGTACGGACGGAAATGATATATTTTATCTGGGCTTCACCATTTTATGTATATAATCTGACCAACAAATTGGTATACAAGTACTAATACAGCTTTCAGCGTTATTTAATTCATTCAACAGGAATAAATCTGAACAGCTCAGAACCATCATAAGTCAAACGCTTGACAGCAATCTAAGTTACAGTAAACGGTCGTCAGTCAAGAGACATCTCATCGATATGACATGCGTACCTGCGTTCCCCACGAGTCATCAACTTCGTCTGCCGCGGTCCAACCTGCATCTCCACCAGGTTTCTCGACGCTGTTGAAGACATCGTTAGCTTATCCAGTCATCTACTCAAGCTACTGAAAGAGAACGTACGTATAATAACCATCACCCTTTGCGGTTATAACCCATTCATAATTTCTACCCTCTTCGATTGGCTGTAAAATCGCCCAAAGCAATCCATTTATCTCAGAAGTAGGTGCGCCACGTGCCAGAAGCCTGTAGCGTCTGTCACCAACAGGTTCAATCCGCCACTGGAAAAAGGTTCAGTTCAAAGAGTTTTTCTTGACCTCTCACAAAATACTTGCCGGACCAAGTGGCTTCACACTGGGGGGAAGAGCAAGGACACGCTTAGGAAGAAGGGATCGATCTTCTATCGGATGTCGACCAACATCTTTGCCAGATTGGGAGATGATTAAGTATTCGGCAGCCACCAAAGCCATTGCGATGCTGACCTTAGGAGTGCGTGCTGGTCAGGCCTTTTATATGCTAATGGAAGACGCTATCATGAGTCGATAATGTCGCAATTTTGGGGGTTCTCCCCCATTCGTTCCAGCCACAATCAGAATTCTGGTAGGAGTTTCCGCATGTTCGTCTTCTTTCGGGCTTCATCTCCGCGTTGACTAGATTCGACGTACCTAACGGAGAAAATATAGTTCAAGCGAGTAATGTCTTCTCAAGAGTTTTTTCCCTGATGCGGGCGATAATGCCGAGGCCGAGGGAAATGTTGAATGTCGGAGTCCAATTGCCTTACATTCTCTGATATCTCAATCTTACTGGCTGGTAAGTCCGGGACCAATATGGAGCAAGTTCTTCAAATATGATTTTCGTCGCACGCTTGAGGCCTTGAGGACCAACGAAACAAAAATATTGAAGGTTGAAAATCAACGACACAGAAAGCGTGTTGAAGGTCGTGTCCTGCTCACCGAACAAACCGTAGTTGACCAGTTTGTCCCTGTCCAGCACGTGATGTCCGGGATAAGACGGGAAAAGAATATGCTGCGTAGATCCAAACTGATGGGGGTAACATATCCCCGTACGAGTTCTGACCGGATGGCCAGGCCTCTCCTAACCGGTGCCGACGATACAGTGACCAGGAAGTGAAGCTACTAGTTACATAAACACATCGGTGACGTCACACAGCCTCATGTCACGGTCTGTGAATTGCATTGCCAGTTACTAGCAGTACATATCCTAATGACGAACAGCATCAAAGAACCAATCGCTCTTTTTGTTGCCCAACTTGACCTCGTCACCACCATTGACCCAGTACGTACCTTTGTCATGAACACTAATCCATGCCATTAGCAATTGACCAAGTTTCGTCAACAAGGCCTTACGTATAGAATATGCCATCTGGAGAAAACTCCCAGTCGTATTCATCCCGAGTCCATACCAGACGCCCAAACTAGAGAAAGAGGCTCAACGTCAGAATTGAATCGACGCGACCTGGCAACAACGAAATACCCTGTCTGTGCCGATCCACAGATCTTCCCTGCCCACTGGACCTTTTGTTTTGCGGTGCGGATCGACATCAACACTCAGAACCTTTCATTAGAAGTCAGTCATTTCAAGGATTTTGCAGATTTTATCCACGAACCGTGGACGGGTGACTACAGTCACGAATGATGTCGACTGGCTTATCATAATCGCCAAAGGCGACACAGCCCTGTGGGGCGCGGATGCGGTATTCCGCAGACAGAACAGGGAGTGCACAGAGCAACAAAGACAGATAGTAGGCTGAAGTACGCATGGTGAGCACAAGTTCGATAATAATAATTTTTAGGTCCATGACTGGCAGACCTTTTATACTCCATGCGTAGCTTGAGACCATTTCTGGGCTTGTGTTAGAAATATGTATGTTTTTCTCGAGCGCCCGCACCCAAATCGTGCATTTGCATCAATACTTAACTGACGCCTTACGTTCAGGAATGATTATCGCACTTTGTCTCTAGGCACCGCTGAAAACAATGACTCCTAAAACCTGAATGTCTATCAAGCTTTTGCCTAACTGGGCAATCTCGACTGCGCCGCTTCCAAGACGGGACGTTTGGATGTCTAAATCTCTTCGTCAAATGCGGTCGTGTTGACGTGAACATGTGTCGTTCGTGGAGAAATTCATTGATCTATTCAGTTGTACCTTGATTCCACACGGTACACCCAACGTTTTACCTCGAAATTTGACCATCACTGCATTGCGCACACTCGACAAACTGGCGTCCGGTACCGGCTTTCTCGCTGCTTCTGAGCCACTCGAGCGAATTGGAATCTGCCCTCGTGTGACTTGTCAAAAGCCTGATTGATTGACCGAAATCTTGTGACCGCACACAATCTGCTTTCAGAAACAATGCAGGGTTTGCCAAAGATGAACAGAACATTTGGTAGGCAGGAATGATTGATTGGCGATGAAACCCTCGATATTTTTACCTAACAAGTAGCCGCCCTTGTTGTTCCGGACCATGGCGAGAAACTGGCCGCAGCGACAACTGTGTTAATAATGCCCATGTATGATTTGAACCTCACGACGTTTTTTCAATGTTTGCGGCAGTATTCATTCAACTGGGAACTATGCTGGAATATTATTTTAGTGGGTTCGCAAGCAGGAAACAAAAGCCTTGCAAGCCTTCGGCCTTCGGCAAAGGTAGACTCGTGGGAAGTTATGATGGGAAATCAATACACATCCAATCTGGGTCACAGACGGCGAACATACAGGAGAGATCGTTATTAATCATTCGTCGGATCCCGACTCGGTCCACATGGTTGCAGGAAAGTCCATCACTGCGGGACAACATCTCACCAAAAGCTCAGGCACCATACTCAGGTTCAGAGTCTGTGCGCACTATCCAAGGAACGATTAGCAAGAACGAAGATATGACGCTCCTGCAACCAATGTGCCCATTGATGAACTGACCAGATCTGGACAAGGTAGTGCATTTGTTTAGGGTCGTTATGTACGTAATATCCTAACTAAGCGTGTACTTTCTCAAAGGTCCAGTAAACATCTCCTTGGTTTGGCCCCACGATTTTGACCTAGGAGAATTATTGTCACTCTGGTGCACAGTAAAGCAGATAAAAAACAACTGACAGTTTTATCGTCACCAGCATCCACCCAAAATTCGTCATGTTCGGGTACACGTACACTAGACAAAATAACCATCGGACTTATAAGCTATACGCCGAAGAATGAATCAAATCAAGTTCTTACACATGGAACTGGGGGAAAGCGCCGCGTGAGAACTCCCAAACATACGGCTTCGTAACCCATTCAAGATGCTTGCCATCCTATGAAAAAAGGAATGAGCGCTCAACACTTGAGATCCAATTTTTCAACAAAATCAGTGGCACCCCCACCTTTGTTTTACCGATGAACAGCCCACGCTCGCCTGAAACTGGACCAAAGGTATCACGGTCCGAAATGTCCGCATGAACGTTCAGGACCTGTTGGTAGTGTTACCATTTCAAACGTCAGTCATCCCTAAGGAACCACCCCACGAACCGTATGGGGGGGACATCTGTTGTGGTCAGCACGAGTCGTTATGACGGGGTGGCCGGGTTCCTCTCTGCCAGTGCTGACAATACAATTGGCCGGTTGAAAAGGGCTGCGGATGTGGTACTGTGCAGACAGAGCGGGGATGGCGAAGAGCAGCAAGGACAAGTAATGGAGAGAGGCGTGCATGATGGGGAGGTTCTAAACTGAAGCAATTGAAAAAAAAAAAAAAGCCTGGGTTCTGGCACGTCGACAAGTGGGTTCTACTTGAGCTTGATGTCTTTTATATAAGCCCACTCACCAACTAGCAAAGGGACGTAAGCTATTTACCTCTTCTCGGCTTAGTATGCAATTTTTAGCGTGATTCATTAGTATTGAACATTCCATCACAGCATATTTTGACGTTAGTCTCACATAGGCGATGTAAATCCGAAACTCGGTGACGGCATTTACAATCTTCCGACGCTTGAGCCAACTTGCAGGATGCGAAAGAGGTGCGAACGTTGGATGCGCTGCACAGCTGCAGTGCTCGAGACCACCTGATTCCGACACGTCAAACAGGACTCAGCGGCTAGTGGTGTCGGGTCTTGGAGGAGTAGATTCGGACTTGTTGGCCGCTAGTAATGCCGATTGTGAAGGCTCTTATTTTCTGGCGTGTGACACAGGCTTGTACACCGCAGCTTGAAGTATTTATGCGAGTAGACTGAAAATAAATAAAATATAATTCCAGAGTCGGGGTACCTGGCACGATTCGCAAAAATATCATCAGGATACATTCAAAACTGATTGACATCTACTGGTAAATCTCAAGGTAACATATACATACTTATGTGCATTACTTCCATCCCTCCGAGGTATGCAGTTAGTTCTAGACCCATTCTTCTTCTACTACAACAACACACATGTCATAACTGTCATAAATCGGTGGTACGGTTTCCAGGAAATATCAAAGTTTTGTTCTCTGCTGCGAGGCACGCACAAGAATTCATTATTCATCGTTCATCGTTCATTAATCCTCTGGAAGCGGGACCGTCGCCATCCGAGGCGCATTCAATGAATCCCTGCCAGAGGACATCGTACTCTCTCTCCGTTTTGCTCGTTTGCGAATGGAAGACAACGGCGTTGAGGTTCCCGGTAGAGTTGTAGAAAGCGTTTGAGTTGGCGTAAAGGACGGCGCGGGTATGACAGGCAATGGTGACAACGCAGGCGAGTACACAATCCCGCCATTACTTGGGATAGGGCTCATCATGGACATGGCCATGATGGGAGAAGTCTGTGAGGTAGTGGGAAGGGAATATCCGTACGTATATGCATACGGCGAACCGTTCTGTGCCGGAGAGGGAAAGGAAGAGGAGAGTTGCGGAAGAGGCGACAGCATTGTAGTATAGCTATATGGCGAGTACGTTGGGTAGGACTGCTCTTGGCCCTGTATATGTCCTGGCGATTGCTGGGAGTAATATTGTTCTAGAGGCAAATATGGGGCTGGCGAACGAGGGGGTGCAGGCAAAGGCGCAGGGGAGTACGTTGGGAAGGGCTGTCTTTGCTGTGCTCGCTCCCTTAGTTCTTGTATTTGTTCCAATTGAAGAGGTAAGGATATTGCTGGCGAGCGTGGTGATGCGGGTAACGATGTCGACAGCATTGGAACAGGGGTCACCGTAGATTCTGAGATAGTGGGCGATAAGGATACAGCTGTGGATGCGGTAGAAGATAAAGTGGAGAACGTAGATGTTGCTTGCGTAGGAGACATGGTTGAGAGAGTTGGCGTAGATGGTGTTCCATTGGAAGAAAATCTCGACAGTGGCGACCCAGGCCACTCCGACGGGGGAGGAACCCAAGTACTTGGTATAAGCGCAATCGGCATAACCCAAGTTGCAGTTAGAATGATCCCATATCCTGACACCAAAAAGCGTCAGAAACCTCGTAGTGGTTGCAAAGTGAACATGCCTTCATCGTAACTCTTAATAGTACCCCAACTCCACGAAAGTATTCCACCCAAATATCCCAAGTACGGCACCAACCCTTGTAATATGATGATAACTGGGCGAACGGGGATCGGAAGGACATTGACGGGAAAGTTCGTAAAAAACCACGTTAGAGCAGCCGTCAGCAGAGCTGCGCGTCGGCTTGTCTCTACTGAAGTAGAGTCAAGCGCATCCAGGACAGGCGGAGGGATATAGCTGATTATGAAAACATGAATGAATGCGTATTGAAATTGGGGAAACTTACATTCTATAGCCCCACCACATAGTTTCGAGCGAGAGTTGGGTGCGTGAAGGCACCCAAACACGACGCCTGCGAACTCGCACTTGGGTCGAAGTAGGCCTCGACTGAACTATCGCGTGCTGTAATTGGGGAGTCTCTGCTTGTGATTCGGTCGTGCTTGGGTTTGCAGCCGAAGTTGAACCTGAACCTTGATTCGAAGAGGAGAACCAAGAGGAGAAAGACCATAAATTCGACCAACTCCAACCGCTTCTGGTCTCGATTTGTTGAGGCTGAGCGTCCGGAACCGGAGGCGGATCATTCTGTACAGGTTCCGTTCCCTCCTCGTCACTTGTTTCCTCTTGAACAGGGACGACTGAAATCTCAGTGTCCGCAATGGAAACGAGCGAAGTTGGAGTAGGCATAAGGGGTGAATACATCATGATGTTCGTGTCGTCGGCGTCGTCGTCATCAGAAGAGTCCTCCTCCTCGATATCTCTCATTCCATCGCTCCCATACGCTGCAGTAACCGATCCAGACGCGAGGACTGAGGAGATGGATGACATGGTAGGAGATGCGGGCCATACGGGAGGACTTGCTGGAGATCTATTCAGTGACTCTCGTCTATACCTTGCGCCCGGCCCGTCGTCTGTGATTCTGCTAAGCCTCCTAGCGCGTGCTTTTGGCGAGCCAATACGATCGAGGATGTTGAACACAGTCTGGTAGCGGGCTGGAGATAAAGGAGGAGGCGTATGGGCTGGATCTGGAAACATGCTAGGACCAGGTATTGGAGGGGAGCCGGGGACAGGGACAAAACTTTGGTCTGGAAGTGAACCAGCCACCGAAATGGGGCTGGAGAGGAGCGCGAGAATTTCAGCATCGGCGGGAGATGAAGGAGCAGAAAAGTAAGCAATAGGCGATGGTAGAGCAGAGACAGGGCTCAGATTCGGTGAAGTTGGGAATTGGTTGGGTTGTTGAGATGAACCGGGAACCGAAGACGGTGAAGGCGACGTCGGGGATGTTTCTGGCGTTGGAAGAGGCTGAAAAATTGGCGCTGGGCTGTTGACTGGGTGCGCGTCGAGCAAAACGCGCAGTCTGTGAGCGAGACTAAATGGACTCGGGGCTGTTAGAGTCTCTGAATTCGCATTTGATTGCTGTTTCCGTTTGCTGCTACTGCCAACTTTCAGCTTGTCAAACAGGCGACCTGCCTTGGAGATATTGGAGCGCTGGTCATGACTTGTTGATGATCTGATGCTGGGTGAGCGGATGTGAGAGTCGGATGAAGACGAGGGCATTTGGCAGGGTCCCTTCGACTAACCCAATCCTCCATGCCAGAACCGCGACTGAACTCACCACTGCAAAGACGCCGTCTAGAGTAGACTATCGACTTTGATTTTGATTGGCATTCATGGCACACGATACCCTGTTCTGTGCAGAGCTGCTGGCCATCATATGCAGGAACTGTGACCGCCGCACCCTCACTCAACTCTCTCTTACAAACCGGACGATATCCTCCCTGGCTCTTGATGAGCTATGGTCTTCAATCGAAAATTTGGGCCCGCTGGTCCGGTGCATGCCAAATGATCTCTGGGAAGAGCGGGACGACACGATGCCAGACGACACATGCCGTTTGGTCACTCTGGTGTGTTCATTTTCTCCTATTCTTAAACATCTCTTATACCGTCAACCTCCCAGCTCTTTTGTCGGGAAATACTCGAAACTGATTGGGATAGATTTGTTCTCAGAGCAGCCTGTGTGAAGGAGATCGGTTTCACTCAAGGGAATATTAAATACGAGATCCATCCAGACGCATTCCTGGCACTGTGCAGGTCTGTACCCCATGGCGCAAAGCTACTTCCTTTAGCCCGACGGCTCAACTTCACCTCATTACGTGATCTGGAACGGTTGGACGAGCAGACTCTCTCATACGCCAATTTTTTACTTTCACCAGCCCTCACTGAACTGATTGTCGATGTCAGCGACGAATCTCGTATTGCCATATTATCAATGCTTGTCAAGCAATGCCCTTTCGTCGTCAATGCAAGTTTAGTCGGACTAGATAATCGTGAACTTCTACCAGATGCTATGTCGCGTAACGCAGTTACTCTCTTACACCAATGGTCGAGTCTGCAAAGCCTCGCTGTCGTAAATATCCATCCTTACAGTTTCTCTGTCTTGTCGAGCCTTCCCACCTTGAGGGTACTCGAAATCATACGCATGGAGGACGATCCGTTGGAGCTAAAGCTTATCCATACCCATGGCTTCACTCAACTCGAAGAACTCGTGTTTTGTCACTGCTCCTCTACATTTTGCGTAGAGTTCATGGGCTACCTGAATCACACGGCGTTGCGGGTGGTGGAAGTCGGCTTTGACGAAAGCATAACCCAAGACGCTTGGCTCGCATTTCTTGATGCGATGAAGGCTAGCATCGTACAAGATCGACTTCAATCCATTACCCTCAGCTGTTTGTTTGCCAGAGTCGACTTCAGCCTGCACATTTTCATCGATTTGGTATCGCCCCTCTTTTGCTATACCAATCTCTCGTCCGTCTCCTTCAGGAGCTTTAATGGTTTTAACTTGGATGATACCACGATAGAAGCAATGGCCTCCAGCTGGAAATACTTGCGGGAGTTCTCAGTTGAGATAGACTTGATTTCAGCCTCTCGTGCTACATACAAAAGTCTCGTGTCTTTTGCCAGACACAATCCCCTACTGGAGGTGCTGAACCTCAGTATCGACGCAACTACGTTAACAGCGGATGTAGTTAAGCAGCAATCCTGGAGTGGCATACGCAATGAAAGCCTTAACATATGGGATGTTCGCTACTCGGATATCGTGGATCCAAATTTGGTCGCCGACTTTCTCCACGACATCTTTCCCAAACTGACCAGTATTAGTGCTGCTATGAACTACAGGAGATGTTATGACCATGATTTTCTTGTCAGAAAGTGGATGATTGTGGAAAGATTGTTGAATGAATACCATTGATTTTATTTTTCGATGACTGGCCGTATAGCATGTACTTTTAGTTATTACATGAACCTCAGTAGCCACTAGCTTTGTAAACAAAGCATGGTCTAGCTTGATAAGACTGATTGTGTCACACATTCCGAAACTGTTTCCGATTGATGCGAACATCCGGGTGATACGGCGTTTCTATTGACGCACTATGCCGTGAATCAAACACACTACTTTACGCGCTGCGCGCTTAGTAGCGATTTGTATTTCTTTTAGACATGCCCCCACCTCGTTTGGTCAGTGTTGTTGTCGTGCTAGGTTGGTTGGCGTCAGTGGTGGCCGCCCAAACATGGTAACGATCCAACCACATCGTTCAAGAGTGTCCAGTTAACCCACTGAGCACTCCAGGTGTGGCAAATATTATGAAAAAAAAGATTACCCTCAAAAGGTCGCACTCCCAGGTAAGCCGTCCCTCGTTCGCCTGTGTTGTTTGACGATATTACCATGGGCAGGCGGACAGTTCCCCGTCCCGGCTCCTTCCACAAATCCATTACTAGCATTTCGCTGTTCTCAAACTATCAGGCCGTACATTTCTGGAGATGGAAACGACCTTAACCACCCCGTGTCGATTCTCATCGATGCGCCAGTCGTATATACGCACGTCAATGGCACCCAGCCTATCTCTGTCTCCAACCCCTCTGGCAGTCTGAACGTGACTGTGACGACAAATGGCATAGTCCTTGCGCAGGGAAGCGTGCCCGTCAACAGCAACAAGACAGAGCTCCCCTTGCGTCTGGACGGGCTCCAGCCCAGCTCGTCGGCATATAATATCGCTTGTACGGCCACGTACAACTCACAGACATTCGTCACGAGTAGCTTGCTGACCTACTTGCCTGCTCCTCCGCAAGATATTGGGTCGGTGACCAAGATAGACCTGCGAACGGGTGTGTTGTTGGCTCAACCTGCTAATGGAAAAGGGGGTCCATTCGCACCTGTATTCCCGATCGGGTTTTATACCCAGTTTGATTCATACCTTGATACAAACCTGTCGATCCCAGGTACGTTAGCGTCTCAAGGGTGAGTTTTTTCTCTCCCTCTCTGTTTTGTGTGATCAGTGGCCCTGATTCATGCGATAAGGTTCAATGTAGTTCGTATTCCCTTATTGGTTATTTATTTTTTTGATCTCTCCCTAAACAATTTCATCATAGATCCATATGATACCGCCGTTCGCCAATACGAGCGCTTTGGATCAAGTGCTGGACAAGATGCAGGAAGTTGGGCTGTACATCATGTACGATATGCGTTCTTCGTACGTGCATTCAACCTATTTCTTTTTCTGCGGAGCCGGCAGTGCCTAAATATTTTGATTATAGCTACAGGAACGCCACCGCTGTCACGGAACAAGTTAACAGCATCAAGTCGAGGCCAAATCTTCTACTCTGGTACACTGCAGATGAGCCTGACGGCACGTTTGATCCTCTTAATGCAACGGTAACCACGTCGAACCTCATTACTTTACTGGATGGAGGAGATGGTAACGGAGGGGCCGGATATCATCCGGTGTCGCTCGTTTTGAATTGCGAGAACTACTATTTCACGTACGCCTGCAAATCTTTGTTCGTTTTCTTATTTCGAATTCGGTATGCAGGGAATACGCCAGTGGCGCTGATATTGTTATGCAAGACGTATATGCGGTGGGTATAAATGCCACCTGGTCAACGGTGCGGGACACGCCTTGCACGGAAAGCTTTGGTGACTGCGGGTATGTTTGCTAATGTGTCAACGTTTGTGTATCTGAACCAGGCGAAGCTGCGATAATTGTAAGGGGTCTTTTCAAGATATTGCGACAAGGATGGATGAATTCAGCCAACGCCTCTTTGTTAACGGATGGGAACGCACCAAAGCAGTTTGGACCGTGCCGCAAGCATTCGGTCAAGCACAGTGAGAATCGCAACTTGGTTCTCCATGTGATATTGACTTTTTTTGAAATATCCGCAGATATTGGTCTGTGAGTTGTTGATTTTCTCCTGCAAGTTTTTTACGCTCAAGTTTCTCACAGCGGATCCCAACTGGCCAGGAATTTGTTGTGCAAAGCATTTTAGGCATCAATCACGGCGGTCTTGGTAAGTCGCTGGCGGATTGCTGGCGGAATTGTACTGAATCGCCAAAAAGGCGTGATTTCATGGGATGACCCAACGACGGCTGATATCAAGACCTATGCCTCCAAGTTGGCCTTGTCGCTCCCCAATATGACCCCATATATCATTAGCCCGTCGGCCACATTTCGCCAGACCACGATCAATGGGGTTGACTGTGGTTTATGGACTGTCGGCTCTCAAACACTCGTACTAGCAACAAATACTGAATATGCCGCACAAACCGTGACCTTGGCAAATCTCAATCTGCCGACTGGGACTATCATCACGCAGGTTCTGGACACCGGATCGTGTTTGACTTCTACCAAGGACGGGTTTGTCTTTACTTCTGTGGGATCGGGAGGGTTCATCATTGGGTGAGAGTTCTTCGCTCACTTTTTCAAATCCTTTCATGTATATCTATACATATTTCCGAAATCAACGTTATTCATTACTTAATGCAGATTTGGTCATAGGAATGATGGATCGCGGTATTCATGCTCTACAACACGTGCCATTGTTATGTTTTATGTATTCTCATTCATTATTTGGCGCCAGTAGAGTGGTACAGGTTGGTGACATGACCATTGAAGGTCTTGTGCCACATGCCTTGACTGTTGATGCCCAAGACTTTCGAACTTGTTGAGAAATGTGTCGTGAAATGAATAATATGTGGAGCGGATGTGAAGTGCAAGACACTGGAAGTAGGGTGTGAGAAATGTTCCTCAGGTGACCATTAAAGGGGTGTGGCAGACTCAATTATTAAGTGCACTACTCAACTTATATATGGTAGATATGCTTCCATACTTTTGTGCAATTCCAATGCATCATATCCAGTGTGCAGATATTCTGATAAGCACAGTGGCTTGGACATATGTATCTGATGCTTTGCATAATCCCAACACTCCCCCTTGAGCTTAGAATATTCCTAGCTTGTGCTTGTGTTGTTGGAATTTTTGTCTTGTTAGTGGCTTTGTTAAAATGTCTGCTGTCATATCCACAGTAGGTAGATGTTGTGTTTTAATTGTACCATCTCCTATCCATTCTTGGATGTAATGATTTTTTATTTCAAAGTGCTTTGTCTGATTATGATATGCTTCATTCTGAGCAATTGTGAGTGTGGGCATATTATCTCCATAAATGAGAATTGGTTCTGAACCTAACTTGGAGCATAAATTTTGCAGCCATATTGCTTCCCATGCTGCATTAGACATGCACACATATTCTGCTTCTGTTGAGGATAAAGTAGTTGATGTCTGCTTTTTGGACACCCATGTTATAGCACTGCCTGCTGCAATAAATGTGTATCCTGATACAGATATTGTATCATCTTTGTTAGCATAGCTGGCATATGAATATCCAACAAAAGGGTCATCATCTTTTTCTGGTCTTTTGTAGGTTATACCTTCATATCTTGTTCCAGAAAGATAATGTAGTATTTTTTTGGCAGCTGACCAATGTACCATGTCTGGTTTTGCACTATATGTCCCCAAGCAGAAAATGGCATATGCAATATCTGGCCAGGTGGCAACTGCAATATACATCAATGATCCAATAAGTGACACATATGGATTACTGCAATCCTTCAGATTTGTTGATGTGGTTGGCAAGTCAAATTTATAATCCACATCCATAGAAATGTATACTCCCTATTTGTGGATTAGTTGCACAATATACTGTGTTTGTGTCAACTTTATTTCTCCAGTATTGGAGTTGATGTGGATTTCTATCCTGACAATTTTACTTGATTCTCTGAGATCTGTTACCTCAAATAAACTTGGTAGGTCTTTAACCATCTGCTCCATTATTTCATTGTTGCTTGTGAATAATATTAGGTCATCAACCCATATGGTGATGATACCTATGTGGCCTTTCTTGTCATGGAGATACATGCATGGATCTGAGACAAAGCAGTGGAAGTACTGATTTACCACCTTTCTGTTGAACTCAGTATTCCATTTGCATCCTGCATGCTTTAGGCCATATAGACTTTTGAGTAATTCACAAGCCTTATTAGATCTGTTTTCATATCCACTCCATTGTTCCATGTACAATTGCTCATGCAAGTTTCCATTCAAATATGCACCTTTGAAGTCCATTTGACACATTTTCCAGTGCTTTTGGATGGACTTGGCTATGAGTGCATGGAGTGTTTCTAGACAGACAATGGGAGCATAAGTTTCATTATAATCTGTTCTGGGAATCTGTGAATATCCTTTGGCTATCAAAAACACTTTGTATTTGGTGAGAACACCTTCCTTGTTATATTTCTTTACAAAAACTCATTTGTTTCCTATGAGCTTTCTATCATGCAGTGGTACCATGAGTCTCCATGTTACTGTTTTAATTCCACTTTTATGGCTTTTTCCCATTCTGACCAATCTGGTGATTCCCTTGCTTCTGCAAGTGTTTTTGGGTTATCAGATGGGATATTGCTTTCATTAGTCATTAATATTAATTCATCCTGCATTTATAGTGCTTCAGATGTTTCTTCTTGTACAAGTGCTGCTAACTCTTCCAGTAATACCAGTTCATTTAATCAGCTATAATCATGTGCAACATGTGGATGTTTTGTCTGATGTGGAGTAGATTCAACAATCTTTCTCTTTTTCAAATCATTGTCCACAATGGTTTTTTTTCAGATCTGTTATTTTTTCTGGTGTGTTTTCTGGTTCCACTATCAGATCAACTATGTCCTCTGGTCTCAATATGTTGTCACTCTCTTCCACCCCCTTATATTGAGCAAAGGAGTAATTCCATGATGTTTTAATTGTGTTCATTCATTGGTCCCAATAGCAGATAGCAGATAGCAGATATACATATTATCTTCAAAACTGACAAATTTTTGTTCAAGTGCTTTTGGCACTGATTTTGATTGTATTGCCTCAACCACTCTCTTTGCTCTTCTTCTAAGCCTTCATCATCATCAGACTTAGTGTCTAGAACCCTTGTCCAGTGGTTGGGAACAAACCAAGACTCTGTTTGCCACTGTAGACTTGGATGCTGAACAACATTGTGGACATTGACCATAACATAAGTTGGAACTCAGGACCAGCTCAGGGTATCACCCCTAGCTGACACCATTGAGACCCGCAGCTCTCAGGAACAACCCCTGAATGAATCTGTCACCTATAAGGGGAAATACTATCTTGGATAATGAGAAGTCTTTCTCTACCAACAAACCTGGTACTTTGTTACAGAAGGATGGAAACAAAACAAACCAGTCCCAGACAGATACTTTTCAGGAACCATTTACTCAGGAGCCTTTGAACATGATTTACCCAATCAAATCTATTTAGACTGGGGTAGTGAAGTACAAGGAGAGTTGCTCTACCTTGTCACAGAACCAGAAGACAAATTAGGAAGAACTCTTTACAGGAGAATCTTTGGAACTAGCAACCAATATGGAGTCACAGCTAGCCTTTTAGCAGAGTGGGAGGAATTACAACAAATAGAACAAGCTAAGCTTGAGGAAAAACCCATTTGACACAGATTACTCAAAACAGGAACTGCCCCCATCTCTGAAACAGAAAACCCCAAGTAGAACTCCTACTCCTGAACCAAAACTGATCACCAGGACTCCTACTCCTGAACCAGAACCAAAACAGATTCCCAGAACACCTACAACCAAAATTGATCACTCCTGAACCAAGAATGGCATCTGAAAACAGTGCTAACTCTAAAGGAGATATCAAACCGCAGCCTATATATACAACCTTTTACAGGCAAACAAATCGAAGCAAGATTGTTTCTAGGACAGCTCGAGGACTACTTTACCCTCAATGAACAATACTATGAAGGAAAGGATGAAAAGAAAGTCAGGTATGCACTTGCATGCATGGGACCAGAATTAGATGATTAGAAAACCATTATTCGAGGGGAATTGAATGACAACAGAAGCAGTGCCACAGCCACATTCAAATGGAACAACTATGAAGCCTTTGAAATGTGTTTCATCAATGACTGGGGTGAAGTTAACAGCACCCTTTGAGCCCTAAACAATCTATCCAAATTAAGAGTTGGAAATGGCATTTCAGTCCCAGAATACATCAGGAAATTCCATATGGACATAGGAACATCTGGTCTTACAGGAATACCCACTCAGTTGCAAGCATTTGTCAAAGGATTGCCCTTGGAACTTGCTAGGACAATCTTACAGGATCAAAGGAAGATCAAAACAATGCAAGAAGCCTGTGACAAGGCTGAGGATCACCATAATGCCTGGGACATGACAGGACAAGGAAACAGGAGAACCAATGATGGTTCTGGAACATGTTTCAATTGCAACAGCAATTGGTCTGGAATAATCAGAGCTATTAATACCACCACTCCTGGATGACTAACAGATGATCAAAAGAAGGACTGGAAAATGTTTCAGATGTGGAACACAAGGACGCATCTCCAAGAACTGCCTGAAATGCGATGATGTGTCTTCATCCAGGTCTTCTTATCAAAATAAGGCTGTCCACTCCATTACTGAAGAACAACAGGAGGAAGAAGACAAACCAGCAAAGAAGATTAGAGCCATCTTTTCAGCAATGTCTACTGAAGAGAAGAATGCCCTCTTAAACAAATTTGAAAATGAGGGTTTTTAGTTAGGAAGCATCACTCAGCAGTTGGCCCTTCCTTATCATTGAGATCTGAACAGTTAGCACTTGATTCTGTAATAGTACTATCAAACAATGACAAGTGCATTTCATTAACTATCAAATTGACTGATTTACCCACTGGAACATCTGCCCTCATCGACTGTGGTGCAGAAGGAAACTTTGTAGATGAAGGAGCAGTAAAAGAACTCAGAAAAGAACAACTTAAAAAGGCTATTTGGGTCAGGAACACAGATGGAACAGTCAATGCAAAAGGGATGATCATGCATCACACCAAGATATGCTATATGATTGAAGGACAACAATTTGTAAATTGGTTCTGGATCACTAAGCTAGGTGATCAATGAATGATTCTAGGAATACCATGGCTAGAAGAGAATAACCCAATTATCAATTGGCAAGAAAAATCCCTACAGATTGAGGATCCAGATGTGTCACCAAAAGCGATTTGGCAACTGGCCCTAGACTCCCAACAATGGAGCAAAGATGATTACTGGATTAGAGTAAAGACATCAGCATCACAGGAACTGGAGCACCAGCTAAAGAAAGACAAACCACCTACCACACTACCATCAGCATACAAGCAATGGCGCACTATCTTTTATAAGAAGGCATTGGAACACTTCCCATCCAGTCGACCATGGGATCATGCAATTAACACTAAGGAAGGCTTTGTTCCAAAAGCCAGTAAACTCTATCCCTTATCCATCAAAGAACAGGGACTATTAGATGATTGGATTGATGAACAACTACAGAATATCAGGACTCCCTCAGCATGATGCCTAAGAGCCCCAGACAGAGGACTTAACAGGAGGAGGAGAGGAGGGAGGGGAAACCCAAGAGAACTCAACTGAGGGCTCTGGGTGCTGAATTGCACTCCTTATATACTACAACAGGTGGTCTGTGCACTACCCTAAGCCCTACTCTAAATATAGTACTTGTATGAGTAAGACAACTGCACATGTAGTAATAGCAGTGTGTCATCAGCACTGTGTCCCAGTATCTTATCCACTACTTTATCTAAGTGCCAACTGATAGATGCCTGCTTAGTCAGCACATGTTTATATAATATGAAGAAAATAAATAAATAAAAGGGAAATGACTTAGTGAAAAATGCGAAGCATTTCAGTCAGTCATGACAGTACCCCCTTTTTAAGATTTGGCTTCCAGACAAATTTAAACTTCCTCGTCATCCTTCAGTGCATCACACTCTCTCACAGATGATTCTTCTAACTCCTCAATGATGGGTGGGAGTGGGCATGAAGGTGGAGTAAGATCTTCAATCATTTCAGTGTGAGGTGCTATATCATACAATTGATGGAGGCACATGTTACATTGACATGGCCCTTCTGCATCTCCTGGTTCAATAAGGGTATCTAAGCCCTTCCTTCCTTTCCATTTTTTTATTTTGCAGCTGGTGCTACTGCATTGACATCAATTTTGGACACTACTTTGTCCAAGGTTTGTGTGAAGTTTTCATAGGGTCTGAAAGTCAACCTACTAAAGGTTGTTTTGTCAAGCCTTCTGATTGCTCCAGGGTTTCTATCATAAAAGTTTTTTATTTTCCTTTTTGTGTTTTGTAAATTGTCCAAGGGTTCCCATGAGTTATGCTTGGTAGTGTATCCTTTCCACCTGACCAAGTATTCCATTTTGTTCCTTTTTAACTGTACATCAATGATTTCTTCTACTTCATATTCCTTTGCACTGTCTATTTCTATTGGCGGTGGTGGTTGTGCCTTTTGCCCTCTCATTGGTTGTTTTCAAGGGTGTATCCTGGATACATTTACTACAGGATGGATCTGTTGAGAGAAGAGTAGATCCAATTCTACCACATTTGGTGAAACTATTTTTTTAATTGGATAAGGTCCTATCCATCTTTCCACTAATTTCCTAGTTGGTCATCCTGTCAACCTTAAATCCTTTGTTGATAACCAGACTTTGTCTCCAACTTTGTATTCTGGTGTGTCAGATTGGTGTCTATCCACATATAGTTTCATGTCACCCTGTGATTTTAGCAGAGCAGCTTGAGTTTCCTCATGAATTTCTTTCATTTTCTGAGCAAACTCTGATGCTGCCAGGTGACTGCCTTCTCTTCTTGGTTCGATTCCCATCCTGGGATGTTTCCCATAGTTGACAAAGAATGGAGTCTGTTTGGTAGAGGCCTGAATTTTGTTATTGTAACTAAATTTGGCAATGGCTAACCATCCAGACCAGGTTTCTTGTCTATGGTCTATGAAAATCCTCAGGTACTGTTCCAAGTCCTGATTCATTTGTTCTGTTTGTCCATCCATCTGTGGATGGAATGCTGTGGACAAATCTGTACTGATGCCCAACATTTGGTTTAGTTCCTTCATCATTTGTGCAGCACACTGCAGACTGTGGTCTGAAATAATAGATTCCAGGAGTCCATGGAGTTTCCATACATGGTCCCTGAATAATGTAGCCAGTCCTTGGGCTGATGTTTCCTCTGATGTAGGAATAAAATGAGCCATTTTGGACATTCTATTGCATACTACCAAGATTGCATTATGTCTGCAATTCTGGTAGTTTTGTGATGAAGTCTGCTGAAATATGAGTCCATGGCTGGGCTGGTGCCGAGTTTGGCATTAATTTTCCTGCAGGTGGCTCAGAGAAATTCTCATTTTTCTGGCACTTATTGCATCCACTAACATATTTTTTGATGAATCTGGTGATACCAGGCCACCAGTAGTTTTGTGTGACAAGCTCAATCATCTTCCACTGTCCTCCATGTCCAGCAATGGGTGTGTCATGATGTAAGTGGACTATCTCCATCCACAGTTTTTCATCTTTTGGTACATAGACTTTTCCTTGCCAGAGGATAAGTCCTTGCTCCATCTCCCATTCTCAAGCATTTAGTGTTTTAACACTGGCCTTTTTCATGGATTCCACTGCTTTTACTACAGCTTTGTTGTGTGCTTCCAATCATCAAATTCTATTCAACAGCTCTTTTCCTGAGCTATGAATACACATGTGCCCATGACATAGTGTGGCAATTTTGAAAAAATCCAGTTTAAGGAGCATGATGTCTTTGTTGTCATCATCCACCCCCTTTTTATGGTCTGGCCTCCTGGACAGAGAATTGGCCTTTCCCATAGTAACACCCACTTTATGGTGCAAAACAAAATTAAATTGACTTAGGTACAAAGCCCACCTGGCTTGTCTGCAATTCAACTTTTTGGCACTCATAAAGTACTCGAGGTTTTTGTGATCAGTCCAGATTTTGAACTGTTCATGTGCTCCCTCCAGATAATGATGCCATGTTTCCAGACAATGCATGATACCAAGCATTTCTTTATCATGGACATCATAATTGCACTCAGTGTCATTGAGTGACTTTGATAAGTAGGCCACAGGCCTCCATTTGTCATCTTTGCAGACCATAGATAATATGCCACCAGTAGCGTAATCTGATGCATCTGATTCCACCCTGAACTTCCTATCTGAGTTAGGGGCCACAAGCAGGGGTTGTTCAGTAAATATTTTTTAAGCTTTGGAAAGCTTTATTCTGGACCTCTGTCCATTCCCATGCCTTGTCTTTTCTGACCAGATCATGTAGTGGTTGTGCAATTTTGGCAAAGTTTTGTACAAAGCACCTGTAATAGTTGGCAAGGCCTAAGAATCTTTGTACATCCTTGACACAAGAAAGCGTAGGCCAGTTAATGATGGCTTCAACCTTTTTCGTGTCCATTTGAATTCCTTTAGGTCCAAGGACCACCCCTAGGAATTCAACTTCCTCTATGCACCAAACACACTTCTCTGGTTTTACATTATTAGCAGCAGCGCTATATGCTCGTCGACCGGAGGGGTAAAACTGATGATATTCTACGGTATATACTACAGTATATATACTCGCACTTATGCTTCTAGGATATTCTACAATATCTAATCTACGTAGATCAGTCCATAGGTATCGTACGACTTTCTCATTGTCCGGCTATCATCCCAACACTCCCCCTTAGTTGGACAATCCAAGTTTCTTCGTCAAATATTCATGTGCAGGGCAGTGCAGTCCTTTCGTTAGGATGTCTGCTGTGTTTTCTTCTGTAGGAACATATTTTATTTCTAGTTCCTTTTCTTGTACAAGGTTTCGGACGAAATGATGTGCGATATCGATGTGTTTTGTGCGTGCATGATATTCCGGGTGATGGCATATGGCAATAGCAGCTTGATTGTCGCTCATGATAGTTGGTACTCCTGAAAATGAGTAGCTCAGCTCAGAAAATAGGTGATTAAACCATATCACCTGTTTTGTTGCGTGAACCGTTGCCACATACTCTGCCTCAGCTGTCGATAGAGCAACATTGCTCTGTTTCTTTGAACTCCATGCGACAGCTCCCCCTGCAACTTTTACAACGTATCCGCTAACCGATTTCCTGTCTGCATGGTTCGCCCAATCTGCGTCTGCGAAAATTTCCATCGTTGGTCCCTCGTTTCCTCCGTATTTGATTCCGACATTTCTTGTGCCTTTTAGGTAGCGGAATATCCGCTTGACTGCCGTCCAATGACGCTCCCTTGGATTTCTTGTGAATTGTGCAAGGCGTTGTGTTGCAAATGCTATGTTGGGTCGGGTTGCGATAGCTAGGTATATTAGGGAACCTATGAGCGTTGCATATGGGTGCATCGCTTCATGTGATGCAGTTTCTGCTGAGCCCTCGTTGGGCTCGTAGTCAAGTTTCACGTTGGGATCCATTGGCGTCAGGACTGGGTTTGCGTCTGTAAGTCCAAAGCGTGATAGTAGGTTGTCGATGTAGTTGGATTGATTGATGGCGATGGTACCGGCCTCTCGATTTCGTTTTACTTGGATTCCGAGTATGAGTTTGGGCTCGCCCAAGCTCTTTATTTCAAACTTCTCTGTCAACTCTTTTCCGACGTGCACTGCTTCATCATTAGAGTTTGATATCCCTATGATATCATCTACCCATAGTAGTAGAATGGAGAAGATGTCGCCGTGTTCTCTGTAAAATACGCAGTAATCTGATTTTAACTGTGTGTATTTTAACTTACCCATAGCATTCGTGAATTCTCGGTTCCATGTATTTCCGGCCTGTTTGAGTCCATAAATGGAGCGGTATAATCGACATACGCATCCCGTTCCATCGTCAAAACCAGGTGGTTGGCTCATATAGATCTCCTCCTCCAACCAACCATTTAGATATGCACTTTTGACATTGTACTGTCGTATCTCCCAGTCGTTGGCAGCAGCTAGTGCTAGCTGAGTCCGGAGGCTTTCGAAGCGCATTACTGGTGCGAAAGTTCCAGTGTTGTTGTAGTCAATGCCAGGGCGTTGAGAATACCCTTGTGCTACGAGGCGCGCTTTGTAGCGCTGGATGTAGCCGTTCTCGTCTCGCTTTTTCGTGTACACCCATTTGCATCCTACGACATTCTGTCCATGTGGTAAGTTTGTGAGCTCCCAGGTTTTCATCATCTTCAGTGTTGTCAATTCTTCTTCCATCGCCTTTTCCCATTTCTCTGCATCAGCATCATTTTGGGCTTCTTTTACAGTAGTTGGTACATCATCTGTTAAAGTAGTTTTTAGCGCCGTGTCAATGATGTCGCATGCAACTTCTCTCGCGAGGTTTGCTCGTGCAAATTGTTCTGATGGTTTTCGCGCATCTGGGTTGTTTGCGAGTCTGTAATTGATATCTTTTACATTTGGTCGCTTTGGGCGTTCGTCAGATGGCTTGGTTTGGCGGAAAAATGGGTTTGGTATCTTGATGGTGAGTTTTTCTCCTGGGGTTGATGTTGGTGTGTCGGTAGGTGTTTGCGACTCTGACTGTGGGGGCGATGAAGGTAGCGGTATCGATTCCGGTTCGATTTCCCCCGGTTGTAGTGAAAGTGGTTGTCCTGGCTGGTCAGGACTTTGGGTTTGTGAGCCGAATGATTCCGACTCCCCCTCGGCTCGGAAACCGCTAACTATTGCCGTTTTCCGAGTTTCTATGGCGGTATTAGTAAAAATAAAATTTCTAGTTACCTTAATTGTTTTTGTATTGGCGTCATAATATCGAATAGATTTAGATCCATCTATGAATCCAGTTAATATCATTTTCTTTGATTTAGGACTTAGCTTAGATCGATTCTGCGATTCATCTAGTACCCATACTTCACTTCCAAATTCTCGTAGGTGGGATACATCCGGTTTGATGCCATACCAAGCTTCATATGGTGTTTTTCCATTAAGCGCTTTTGTTGGCACACGGTTTCTGAGGTAAACGGCGTGAGCGACAGCTTCGTCCCATAGGAAGGCAGGTAGTTTTTTCGCAATTAGCATCGCACGTGCTAGTTCCAGTAAGGTTCTATTGAACCGTTCTGCTATTCCGTTTTGAGATGGTGAATATGGTGCTGTTGGTTCGATGGTGATACCATTTTCTGCTGTCCAGTTCTTGAGTCACTCATTTATGAGTTCTTTGCCATTGTCCATTTGAATAGATACCGGTTTCCTGTTAAATTTTCGTTCTATTAGTAGTATATGATGTTTGATTCTATCGAAAGCCTCATCTTTAGTTTTTAAGAATAAAACATTGCACAATCGCATGCAATCATCCGTAAATGAAATATAGTAGTGCCATCGGCCGATTGATCGGGTCCTAGCTGGTCCCCATACATCTGTTACAGTGCGTTCACCTGGTGTTTGTGATCGGTGTGATGCTTCTTTGGGGTATGGTCGTTGTGCTTGCTTTGCCTCGATGCAGGCTGTGCAGTTTATGTTTGTACTTGCTTTTTGATCAACAAATAATCCTGTGACCATATTTTCTCGTGCCAATTTCTGCAGCGCTGTTGTATTGACGTGTCCATACCGCTTGTGCCATTCAAGCCATGATTTGTTTTTGCCGTTTGTTGCCATTGCTTGTTCGACTTCATCTTCAACTGAAGATTGTAGCACGGTCCCTTTGACGGTTCGTGCGCGTGCTAGTAGTAAGTATAATTTGTTCTTTAAAACACCTTTACCAACGATTCTCCCATTTTGATCCTTTAGTGTGCATTGTCCATCCTTAAATTCAGTAGCACCACGTGATTTGTCATATCGGCTAACTGAAATTAAACAATTTGTTGCATCTGGAACATGCAAGACATTTGTTAGTGTGTGTGGAATTATTTTTCCATCAACATTAAAATCAACTATAACTGATCCACGTCCTTTAACCTGTATGGCTGCATTTCCTATTCCTAAAATAGATGAGCTGATTTCTGTATATTCAGTGAATACTTCTCGTATTGGGCATATGTGCGACGTTGTTGCTGAATCAAAAATCCAATCTTTCTTTGCAAAATCTTGTCCCTCGGCTGCGCAAATGACATAAGCTAAGTCATTTAATGAATCATTCATATCGTCGTCTCCCTGATTATCCTGTGTTTGGTTAGTTTTGCCTCGTCCTTTACCATTTGAGCTGTGCCCATGTTTTGCACCACCGGGTGCCCAGCAGTCACGTGACATGTGACCTTTTTTCTTGCAATTGTAGCATTCTATATCCTTTCGGCCTTCACGCCGTCCATTATAGTTTCCATATCCCCGTGTATTCCTATTCCTAGATTGCATTGTGGTTCCTGAAGGTCCGTCCCTTCCTTTTCTACGGTTATCTTCTGCGATTAATATTGCTATTAGTTCGAATGATGTTATCGTGGGTTTATCACCCAATGCTCCTAAATAAGCTGACGTGTATACATCCCATGCTTCTGGTAAGGATGTAATCAGTACCATAGTGAAATCTTCATCAGTAATGACACTCCCCATTGAATGTAGTGTATCTTGTAATATTCGCAACTGGGCAATATGTTGCCTCATGTCAAAGTCATCGGCTGCTTGCATTCGGTAAAATTCCTGTCGTGCTACAAGTATTCCTAGTCGTCCTTTTGATTCGTAAATGGCACATAGCTGTTTCCACATTTCTCTAGCAGTTCTGGCTCCTGACGCATATATCAGTTCAGAGTCAGCAATAGTAAGTTTTAACCTGGTCATTGTTTTCTTGTCGTTCTTAATCCAAGTCTTTAGTTTTTTCTCTTCTTCATCTGTTGGTGCATCCTCAACTTTTGGTTTGGGTGCTGCAGCTTTTTCGTCAATATGTTCTTCGAGTTCGAGTTCTTCAAGGATCCCGACAATCCTTTGCTTCCATGCCAGCCAATTTTCATGGCCTTTTAGAGTCTCAATCTTGAAACTTCCAATTGTAACGGTCTCAGACATTTTATCCTAACCTTTATCCAATAAATCAATAATGTATGCTTATAAGTTTAAACAATACTTCCTTCTAGGTTTAATGTAGCTCGGGGCCCATAACCTATTAGCAGCAGCGCTATATGCTTGTCGACCGGAGGGGTAAAACCGATGATATTCTACGGTATATACTACAGTATATATACTCGCGCTTATGCTTCTAGGATATTCTACGATATCTAATCTACGTAGATCAGTCCATAGGTATCGTACGACTTTCTCATTGTCCGGCTATCATCCCAACATACATATAGATTGTTTTCTTCCAGTTGTTGCAACACTTGTTGTACAATTCCATCATGCTCTTTTTTTGTTTTAGTAAAGATGAGTATGTCATCAATGTAAACAATGACTTTCCCAGTGTTGATCATATTGCAGAAAATGTCATTCATCATTGCCTGGAAGATGGCCAGAGTGTTACAAGCTCATGCTCAACACAAACCCACAAGCCTCGCAGAGAGAGGAGGAGGATAAGAAAGAGAGAAGGAAATGATATTGAGACTACATTAGACAGAATCTAATGCCCATACAATGAGCATAAGATAAACTATCTTAAGTCTTGGGGAACCAAGACTGCCTACAGCTGGTCTTATATACTATTCTACTAAGACCCCTTGTGACCCTTCCCACTGGCACCTCTACAGCCTCAGTGACTCATACTGCTTGAGTGCTGCTTCCAGACCCTTGAGCACTGCTTCTGGACTTCATCTATCTTTAGCAATGCTGTGCGCCCTTGTCAGTTCCACATGTGCCCATGGCCTAGAACCTTCCCCTCAGCCTGGCGCTCCCACAGTCTCTGTCTGGGCCCTATTCCATGAGGCATACTGCTCACAGGCCTCCTGCAATCCCCAACAGGGAGTTGCTATTGCCATATCCAGCTGTCGAGCATTGCCGCTGATCCCATGCCTTATTGGGGTGATGTACTGATGCGCTGATGTGATCCGTGCGCACTGCCACCCAGGGTTGCGATCTCCTTCCTAATGCGTAGGTGGTTGGCCCAACCAACCATTGTCTCATCTTCTAGTGAGCGCTCCCACATGCTAACCCACGCAAAGTGTTCCTATAGTCCCTTCCATGATTCCAGATCATGTATAGATGTCCCAGAGTGGTCCCAGACCACTAGCAAGATAAAAAGAAGAAAAAGACGTGTTAGGATGGATTCCTAACACAGAGAGTTGGTCAGCCCAAAAAACATTACTACTGGTTCAAAAGAACCTTCAGGGGTAGTGAATGTGGCTTTCCACTCATCTCCTTCTTTGATCCATATGTTATTATAGCCCCACCTAAGGTCTAGCTTAGTGAAGTATTTCACACTCCCTGCTTGATCTATGAGCTCTGATATTAATGGCAGTGGGTAGTTATTTTTAACTGTCCACTCGTTTAGATAGTGGTAATCCTGCACCATCCGCTTTTTCCCATCTTTTTTGCTAACAAAGAAAACAGGTGACATTTGTGGTGATTTAGAGGGTTGGATATACCCTTTAGCTAACTGATTGTCCACAAAGTTCTGTACTTCCTGTAGCTCATCTGAGGATAAAGGGTAGACCTTCCCTTTTCTGGGCTGGTAGCCTGGTTTAGTGTCAATGGCATGATTCCAAGGCTTCCTAGTGGGCATGCACTCTGATGCTACCATCTCTTTGGCAGTGAGTTTTACCATTTCTCACACATGCAATATCAATCTGGCCTTTGGTCCAGTGGATACAGATGGAAACACAGGTAAAAATGGGTATTTATCCCCATATTTGTACTGACCTGGGTATTTCATTTGTTCCATGTACAGTATGTGAGATGCTTCTCACTTTCCTCCTTTTCTTCAAGCCAGTATGCAAAGTCTAGCTCCTTCTCCTGTTCCCACAAATATTCCAGAACATGCCAGTGTTCTGCTGATTGGACCTTTTGTTCCTGCTTCCTGATCCACTCCCTTTGTCTATGTCCACAGCTCCATGGACAATGTGTCAATTTGACTTGACAGGTTTCCCAATTTATTTCAGGGTTATGTTTTTGTAACCATGTAGATCCAATGATTACATTGGTTTTTCCTAGCTCGCAAATCTTGAACATGGCTCGTTCCTTATGCCCTTGATAAGATAGAAGGAGATCAACCTTGTGGGTGATCATTCCTCCTTCATTATTGGTTCCATCCACATTTTGAACTTGAATGGGATGTTCTAAGGGTATAAGCTTGAAGCCCATCTTTTTTGCATATGCTGCATGCATAAACAACCCTGTTGCCCCTGAGTCAAGCAATGTGGTTTGCTGTGTTTGTTCATGAGTATCCAACCATTCCAACCCAATTTCCATCAGAATCTCATCCTTCTGCCTGATTGATCTAATTAAAAACTTTTTTTCTCCATTTTTCAACACTCTTTTAGGACAAGCAGTTTCAGCACCAAGCACTATATCATGCTGCTTTCCTTTTAAGGCTTTTTGTCTTTTTGTAGATACTTGTACTACTGTTTCTGGTAACAAGGAATTAAGCACAGGTATTTCCACCCTGCTGCACTCCTTGGGAGTGACACTTTCAGTGCTATGCACTATATCACAGTGTTTCACCTGGGAGTTTGCCTCTTGCAGGAACATCTCAGAAGTCCTTGAGACCTCCAAGATCATTCTTGCATCAACCCAGTCAGCACTATGTGCTATATCACAGGCTGTGCACTATCTACCAATTTATCTAATACAGTATATCTATTTTGAGAGTCTAGTTTGGGACCTACTGACTCTCTTCCTCTTTTAAATTCTCTTCTTCTTTCTTGAAGTACTCCTTCATTTCTTCAAACATCATTGTGCAAATATCTAGTCCTGATCTGCAGTTTCTGGATATGTGTCCAATCTTGCCACATTTGTAACATCTGATTGGCAGTCTTTGATTCTGATCAACATCCATTGCATTAGGGTCCGGCCAAGGGGCTGTAATACTTGAACTCATGGAGGCTTCAGCTCCCAATTGTTCCTGACTCACTGATCCCAATCCAAATTTCCATCAGGGTTTGGGCTGGCCAGGGGCTACCAGCTTTGCTGTATCTGGGCCTTTGGATGCTCCTTCACTCCTATTGGCAGAGTTACTGGTCCACAAGGAGTAGTACTTCTCCTCAGCTTTTGCCTGTCTCCACTGGCAATCCAACTTTACTGCTCTCTGGTACCATCCCTCAATGGTTTCAGGTACTTCGTTGGCCTCCATGATCCATTTTCAGAGTCTGGTATTCAAACTTCATTTGAACTCTTTGATAAGAGCTCTTCCCAGGTATCTGGTGCCTCGTGATACCTTTTTAAATTTTGTATGTGTTCCTCACACATGCTGGACCCTTGCATCATGGTCTGCATTTCCAAAATCTTGGATGATTGCTCATCTGTATCTCCAAAATCTCTTTTGATTTGTCTGAATAGCTGTTCCACTGTCTGTGGAAGTCCTTCCTCATTGTCATCCAATCTGCTGCAAAGCCTTCAGTCATGTACAATAGAACTAGTAAGATTTGCTCCTCATCATCAGACTGTGGCATTTTCAACTGTATGTAAAGTCAGCAAGCATTAATGAAGTTGGTGACTTCTGACATTTTGCCAGAGAAAACCAGGGGTTTGGCTACATCAATTTTTGATGTTCCACCATTTCTGGCTCCGGGAATATTGAATACTGTCCCTGGCAGTATGTTAACAACATTAGTGGGGGGAGGTGGTTCTGTGGCGGCCACAGAAGCTTCTGCAGCATTTGCTTGCAGCTGTGTCAGCTGGTTTTGAAGAGTTTGAATGGTTGTGGCTTGTGCATTGAGGAGATTCAGCAGTTCTGCTGATGTCATTTCTTGGGGTGCCACCATGCTGTGATAGTTTGGCAGTGGTGATGTAGGTGATGGGGTAAGTGAAGGGGGAGGTGGTGAGAAAGGTGGTGTGGGTTCTCTGATGAAATCTGCATTGAAGTTGAATAATAGATTTGGGTTTAGGGTTGCTGGGTTAGGTAATAGGATGGGAAATGGTGCTAGTTCCCACTGATGTTGTTCCTCTGTGATAGAGTTTGTAGATTGTGATGATGATGAAGAAGTAGATTCCCCTTCTGATGATGAACTAAATCCAGCATTGTTTGGATCTAGATTGCCTGTGACAGCATCCCAAAAAGGATTGTTATTGTTGTCTCTTATTTTGTACATAAAGGTGAGGGAGGTCTTGGCCTGTCACATGTCAATGAAGACATGCTGGGAGAAAAATCTTCCTCAGAAAACACATTATGATTCATGAGATAGATTCCAGTTTTGGAGAAGGCTGTCAGAATGAGATCCTTTGTAATGGCATTTTCTCAAACTTTCAGGTATTCTGGGATGACATTGTAGTGAGTGATTGTGATACCTTTGTGAAGAATCATGTTGCAGTGTTTTCACCACTTATGTCCAACTGGATTAAACACCACAACATCCAGTGGCTGATGTTTATGAGTTGTCTTTTAGGGGAAACAGAATATGACAATTTCACAATCAGAAAAGGCATAGATCTTGTGCTGTAATTCCCAATTCTTGTGTGACTCATGACCATCAAGAATAAGAACAATTGGCTTGGACCTATCAACATCTCTTGAGCATGTAAATGGCATGAACTTCTTTTCAATCCACTCTTGACAGATTTCATTGTCTGTCCACCCTGATGGAGGCCTGCAAACACTATAAATATTCAGGAAACCAACAAACCAACAAAAAGCAGTATACCCACCAAAACTCTTATCTGACACCAGCTTTTGAAGATCAGGTAGAGGCCCATCAGATAAGACAAATGCTGTTAGAGCAGATTTTCCAGCAGCTGAGACACAGTAACAAGTTCAAGATTGTCACTACTAATCCAATAACAGTTGTGATGATCACAGAGATAGAAGTATCCTCTTCCATTGTTTTTCCACCCACCTCCCATTTGAATCCCTTTCTTGTTCATGTTCCAGATGTGCTCAGGGGGAATACTGCCATCACATTGCCTGTTCATGTTACGATTCGACGGTTTCATGTCACAGCCGGTGACATGAGTGACGGACAAGCGCCCATGGTAGCGCCCTAGCTTAGATCAGCAGGGCATGTGGTTAAGGGGAGGCGGGCATGAGGGGGCCATGAGGCGAGGGGTATATAGTAGTAGTTGGAGCCTGAGAACCCCCAGGCTCTTGATAGTCACTGTCGTAGACAGAACTACAGAGTTCTTTTTCTTTCCTCCTTGTTTCCTCTGGTTGTGCGACTTGGTCTACCGACCTTGTAACATAATCAAGAGCCTTACAAGATCACCTCGCACAGGTATCGTCTACCGACTGCAAACCCCGACCGCTATGCCAGCGTCACAGGCAACTCAGAATGCAGGCGCCAACAGCGCTACCCCTCAAGGCGTCATCGACGCAACACACTCTCAAGTCACTCAGCAGAGCGCATCCGTATCCGGAACCGGTATGAGTTCCGTTTCAGTTTCTTTTACACAGGTCGCATCTCAGGCGACAAAACTGCGCTCAGTGCGAGTGCCATCCTGCCCCGGGATAGTGGGTCGGGGGGAATGGCAACTGGCGCAGCGGAAGAGGGTGGGAAAACACCCGAAGACAACGCAGGGGGGTGCCGTGTATCAAGGATGCACAGTGTCAGGATACCAATCACGTATCGGGGCTAGTTCCCTGAGCACGAGGACACCTGACCGAAGACCCGGGCACCACCTCCCTGTGTCACATGGTGGATTGAAATCGAAGAGTTCTGCGGGGGTGCGGGCCGATCGTGCCAAATTGACCCTGAGAACCGGTGGAAACCCCTCTGGCGACATCCCCATTAGGGCGTCTCAGCGGATGAAGAGGACTGCTCCTTGCGTCAGATCGGTGTGGGATCTGAGCAAGACGGAGTTTTTGTTACAGGGGCTCATCGAGAGCCGCATTGAAGACGAGTGGCGCGCCAGAGAAAACGCCAACTACGCATGGTGGCAAGCCTACGAGCAACGACGACTTGCACGGCTGGCACGTCAGCCAGCCCCCGCCAACCACAATATGCATGTGTGTCGGTGGATCGTCCACAAGGCCGCGGAGCGCCGTAGGCATGAGGCAGAGGAGACACGCCGTCTTCTTGCTGAAGCCAACAGAGTGGCTCGAGCCGAACAAGCCGAAGCGTGGGAAGCGTTGATCAGGGAGCGCAAGGCACGAGAAGAGGCGGCGCGTCTCGAAAGAGAAAAGGTGCAAGCTTCACGTGTCCCAGAAAGGGCGCAGCGGGCGCATCAGATCAAGCCGGTAGTACCAAAGAAGGCAGTGGAGGTTAAACCTTCGACATCGGCAGTTACGACACCAAGCAGGACCAAGACGGTTCCCAATTTCAAGTACACGGCCGACGAGCTTGTTGGCAGGTTTATCCCAAAAGCGAGTTGGGATAATAAACGTAAATCAGCAGTGGCATTGTACGAACAAGTCTACGCCAAGTACGACGAGATGATCAACCGGTTAGAAAACATGCCGGGTGTTCACATTGAGTTGGGCGATCAAGAGGAATCGCTCTACAACCGGGTTCACATGCAAAGAAGTAACAAGTGGATCCGTGACGAGAAGTCGAAGTGGTCCCAGTCCACTTTCATCAACTTGAAGAAAGTCGGAGGACAGGGATTCGATGATGAGCAAAACCTGGAATTTGAAATCGAACTGGATTTCCAGGTTTTGGCAAGCTATGTTAGGCGTGCATTTGATTGTACGCAACGAGATTTGGTATTGGTGGGCAGTCACTGGCATTTATCGCAAAAGGCCATGAATAGACTGGTTCATGCGCTCAATGGGAACATAAAAAACTCAGCGCACTACCTACGAGTTCAGTGGTATGACCCGTTGAGAATGACAAAGCCGCGCAATATGGCGCCACCCCCGACACCAAAAGAGTATGAGGGCAAAGGAGAGCTCGACGGCACCGTTGGGCTTAGCCTAACCATGTTCCTGCAAGAAATGGGAGAAGAGTCATTAAAGGAGCAACGTACTCGCACGAGAGAATGGAGGAAGACAGTTGAGACAGTCTTCCCTGGTCCAGCAAAAACCAAGGCAGATTTTGCAAAAACAAAACGAACCGCTAGGATGTCGGTCAAAATTCCCAAACACATGATCCGTGGGTGGTGTTACCTGCGATTATTTAAAAGGGAGTTTTGGGACAAATTCGATTGGCCCAAATACCCTACACTATATGACATTTCCTCTTGGGAAATCGAGATGAGGGATGAGACGACATGGTTCAAATTACAAGATGGACCAGAGCAGGGAATCTTTCACGTAGTGTTGGCGCAACCCGAGGAGGTTGATGACGTCGACACCTACACGTGGAAGGATATCGAGGAGCTTACTCACTGGAGCGTGGGTGCGGGATGGAGGACGGTGCGCCTAGGCGCAGAACCCGAAGAAAGAGTGGTGTATCCTCGGAGAATACTACAGGACGTTACTAACGTCAACATTCAAAGAAGATCACCAGTAGAGCGGGTGTGGGGAGAACACGAATTCAGCATCAGGTGGCTGGACGATATTCCCCAATATGAAATTAACGTGGAAGACTGGGTCAGTCGAGTACGACAGTGGGACGGCTATGCACTACCACAAAGAGGGCACCTACACGTAACACCCGAGACACCAGGGTACTGCTACTTATGGCTATTTAAGCCGCAGTACTGGAGAAGTTTCGCATGGAAGGCAAACCCATCCTGGGTTGAAATATCTATGTACGAAAAGGATATGCGAAACGAAGAAATCCAGGTGACAGTGTCGTACGACAGACGACGTCAGATCTACCACGTCGAAAAAGATGAGGAGTGGGGTTCCCCAGCGCGTGAAGTGTGGAGATGGTTCGGACCTGACCACCGCCGAGTGGGCTTTACGGTCACCGACGCTTTCGTGTCGGCGATTCTCATGTTAGTCACCGCATATATCGCGGTATTCAGGACCACGGCAGAGAATGCCACATGGGAAGGACATTCAGAAAATGACCGTAGAAACTGAATCAGGCCCTTAGCGGAAGGAATAGGCACGGTGGCGGAAACACTGTTCCGTCCACCAAGAGAGGAGACCGCGCCCACCGTCAAGTTGGATATGCCCGAATACTACGAAGGTCAACCAGAATTAATTGCCAATTGGCTAAGAAGTATGGCAATATACTTCCAGTTAACCAAACAAAAGACGGTCTCACGACAGGTGACAATGGCACTTCAGCGTATCCGGGGTGGATCGGCAAATCGCGCAGGGAATTGGGCAGGTGTCAAGCTTCAACAAATACTGGAAAACGTATTGGAGCGGGAAGAACGAAAAGCGTTAGGGACCTGGAGGGCAGGAACTACCCTAACACAAGAACGACACGGAATAGTGTCGTTACTAGATGGAATAGAGAACGTCGAACAAGCGGCATTTACACATAAGCCACCTTTCACAAGTTGGCAGGAGCACGCGAGTTCTTCCTAACGACAGAAACCCGGGACGATGCAATTCGCAAAATTCAGGGTTTACAACAAGGGAAGCGCAATGTAGAAGATTACATTGTTGACTTCAGAGGATTAGCCCAATTGACGGGCTATAACGAGATCGCGCTGATCGCGCAATTCCGGAGAGGGTTACATCCTCAGCTAGGGCTGAGGATCGTTGAAACAGGAGCGCCGGGAGATGGGACCATTACAGGAGATTTGGAGAAATGGTACACAAAGGCGATGGAATTAAACAAGGCTTGGCGGGATGCCAAGAAGTTTTATAATGTAAATCCAGGGCAAGGGTTGCACCAACCCCAGGTATTGACAGCGAGGACGCAGGGTACCCATAACAGGGTTTCACCAACGCCTGCGACTCGGACTGGTGGAGCAACGCAAGGTCCACCACCAGCAGCAGCAACGACGTCGAGCACCCGGGACCCCAACGCCATGGATGTAGATAGAAAGAAGAGCACCATTGTGTGCTACAACTGCGGAAAAGCGGGACACATTAGTAGAGATTGCAAAAGTCCCAAGAATTGGAAAGGAAAGACCCGTGTACGGGAAATGGGATGGAAAGAGTGGTTGGATGATGCCACGGAAGATGACAAAAAGGCCATTAGTGAGGCCTTGGGTTTTTGAAGCGGCCAACCGGAAATCATTCCGACCGGAAGGCCTGTAGTTCTAGTTCGACCTCCTGTAATACTAGTCATGCAATCGAATTTACTAAGTTAAATTGCATTGATTATGAACTAAGAACAACAAAACTAAGGGATGAACCCATTACAACGGGAAAAGATCGCTTGAGGCCCTGGCAGACTCCATGGATGGTGAGACGCATATGGGAACAATCCATTGGTCAAGCCCTTCAATCTCTTCGATCCTGGAGCCATGACTCCAGGACGGAAGAGGTAACGGAAGCTCTGGTACAGAGTCTGAATAGTGCGACGGAGACGCAAGCAGCCTGGTACTTAAACCATTTAAGGAACAAGCCTAAGCAGGTAGTAGGAACTGGAAAGCGACAATTAAACGTACCCATGACGGTTACTGATGTCACAACGGGACAGTCCATTACGATATCGGCTTTGTTGGACTCGGGGTGTACGGGTTTGTGCGTGAACCGGAATTTCGTGAAGCGGAATAATCTCAACACGAGAAAACTCCCCCACCCTATTCCTGTTTACAATGCCGATGGTTCAGAGAACGTTGATGGGCGATTATCAGAAATGGTGCAGTTGAAAGTAAAAATCAACACGCACGAGGAGACTTGGGAATTTGGTGTTTCGAACCTTGGGAAGACAGATCTATTCCTGGGACACGACTGGTTAAAATTCCACAATCCCGATGTTAACTGGAGTAAGAACGTACTCCGATTCAGTCGTTGTCCAGGTGCATGCTACCCAGATTCGAAAGCCCAGGAGCCCGAAGACGAAGACACTGAGGAGGAGCAAGAAGTAGGCGGCGTACATTGGGATGAAGGCGATCGGCTGTTGGCGGTACAAAGGGAAGATGTTGACTCTGAATGGATCAGGGCTTATGAGTCTACGGCAACCAAAATTGCTGCGGAAAATAAGATTACCCGGACCCTGGAGGAAGTCGTACCTAAACATTACTTAGGTTACCGAAAGGTCTTCGAGAAACAGACCTTTGATGAACTACCACCACGCCGACCCTGGGATCACGCAATTGAATTGGTACCTGGTGCTAAGATGTTAGATTGCAAGATATACCCCCTAAGCCGTGCGGAACAGGAGGAACTCGAGAAGTTTCTTAAAGATAATTTAGAGACCGGACGCATCCACTCCAGCAAATCGGCAATGGCGTCACCCTTCTTCTTTGTTAAGAAGAAAGATGGTTCGCTTCGGCCAGTACAGGATTATCGCAAACTCAATGAGATGACCATTAAAAACCGGTATCCCTTACCGCTCATCTCAGAGCTTGTTGATAAACTGTCCCATGCAAAGGTTTTCTCGAAAATGGATATCCGGTGGGGATATAATAATGTTCGTATCAAGGATGGTGACGAGCATAAGGCAGCCTTTCGCACAAATAGGGGCCTCTTTGAACCCTTGGTCATGTTCTTTGGCCTCACCAACTCTCCAGCGACATTTCAAACCATGATGAATGATATCTTCCGAGAAGAAATTGCTGAAGGATGGGTGGTGATTTACATGGATGATATTCTGGTGTTCTCTAAAGATCAGAAGAGTCACACAGCTCATGTAAACAGAATATTGGCCAAGTTGCAGGAACATAAGTTGTCACTAAAACCCGAGAAGTGCTGGTTCGACAAAGCCACCATTGAGTTTCTAGGATTGATCATTTCCCATGATTCAATCAGTATGGATAAAGCCAAGGTCAAGGCCATTGTCGACTGGCCTGTTCCTACTTGCAAGAAACACGTTCAACAGTTTCTTGGCTTTGTTAACTTCTATCGGCGCTTCGTGAAGGGTTTTGCTTCAATCTCCAAACCATTGACCCTTCTCACCGGCAATACCGAGTGGCAGTGGACGACCGACCAACAACGAGCGTTTATCGGTCTCAAACAGCGCATTGCCGAAGAAGTCGTATTGGCCATCCCGGCTGATGAAGGTCAATTCCGGGTCGAGACTGATGCATCCGACTTTGCCATCGGTGGCATCCTTTCTCAACAGCAGTCGGATGGTCTGTGGCGACCTATTGCCTTCATCTCCAAATCTCTCAATCCAGCGGAACGCAACTACGAGATTTATGATAAAGAGATGTTGGCCGTCATGCACACTTTCTACGAATGGTCTCACTACCTGAAGGGCACGGCTGTTCCAGTTGAGGTTTTAACGGATCATCAAAATCTCACGTACTTTCGGAAGCCGCAGAATATTAATCGCCGACAGGTGCGTTGGATCTTGGACTTGCAGGAGTACAATTTTGTGATTCGGCATCGCTCCGGCAAATCCAATAGTAAGGCGGATCTTCTGTCCCGGAGGACAGACCATAAGGGGGAGGAGATTGACAATGAAGGCGTCATTCTCCTTAAAGACGATCTTTTTGTTCGTCTTTACAATGACGACGATGCATTGACGGAGTTGGAAGAGAAGATTGCCAAAATCAACAAACGGCAATGGGAGTCACAAGTGGTAGAAGGACTCAAGAATGAAGATCCCGCCTTTAAACTGGAACGAGGGATCGTGACATGGAAGGGTCGGATCTATGTCCCAACTAACAGCAGGGTGCGAGAATCTATTCTCAATATCCATCACGAGTGGGGACATTACGGAATCGACAAGACCTTGGAGGTCATTACATGAAATTACTGGTGGCCGCGCATGGCTAGGGATGTTAAATTGTATGTCACAGGGTGTAGGACATGCCAAACTGTCAAACCAGACAGAACGAAGAGGGCAGCACCGCTACGACCCAACAGCGTACCTGGGCAACCATGGCAGGACGTATCTGTGGATCTCATGGGACCATTTCCGGAATCACGAGGCTTTGACATGATAATGGTAGTTGTGGATCGTTTTACCAAGAAGGCATACTTCTTGCCAACGAATTCCACGATCACATCATTAGGAGTAGCCAGACTTTTCCGTGATAATGTGTTCAGAGATCACGGACTCCCACAGAAGGTCATCAGCGACAGGGGATCCCAATTTGTTTCCCAGTTCATGAAAGAACTGTTCCGGTTGTTGGATATCGAAGGAAACCCTTCAACGGCTTATCACCCACAGACCGATGGACAGACGGAACGGGTCAACCAAGAAGTGCGCGAGTTTCTGGCAATGTATACGAATGACAAACAGGATGATTGGAGCGAGCATTTGGCGCTTGCTCAGTTTTGTCATAATGACAGAGAAAACTCAGCCACAGGTTTCACCCCATTCTATCTGAACAATGGGAAACACCCCAGGAAGTGGAGCGATCCGAAATTAACCACCAAGGTAGCAGATGTAGAAAAATTCGTGGATAATGCACGTGAGGCATGCGACCTCGCAGCAGAAAACTTGGAGAAGGCAGCGGAACGCATGGCAAAACAGTACGACAAAGGGAAACGCCCCGCTAGGGAGTACCAAATCGGTGACAGGGTATATGTCAATGTGGAACATCTTCCACATGTACGGGCATCCAAGAAGCTTGACGGCAAGTTCTATGGACCATATAAGGTGTTGGAAAAAATTGGCTCTGCAGCATACCAACTGGACCTCCCAAAGTCATGGAAGGTGTACAACGTTTTCAACGAAGTACTACTAAAGCCATACGTACAGCCGGCTTTTCCCGAACAGAAGTGAAAGGACGAAGAGTTGAGCGCGAAACGCGCAGAAGAGGAAGCAAAGATTCAGGGAGAGGAATACGAGGTAGAGGAAGTTTTGGACAGTCGCGTACAAGGACGAGGTATTCAATATCTTGTCAAGTGGAAAGGCTTTCCCGTCGAAGAGTCCACCTGGGAACCACTTAAGAATTTGGAGAATGCAGGAGAGGCTATCCAGGAGTTTCATCAGAAACATCCTAATGCTCCTGCCTCTCGTCGGTTACCCAGGGACGCATTCCGGAGGTATCAGAACCATACCAGTACGCATGTTCCAAAACGGTTGTTTGGCTGGGAAGATGGCAAGTTCGAATGTGACTACCGGGAACGCTTGGAGCGCAAATGGCGCAAATGGAAGGGCGATCGAGCAGCCCTTTACGTTCTCCCGGACGACGACCCCGACATGGTTCGTGTGGAACCGAACCCTTAAGGGGGGGGTAATGTTACGATTCGACGGTTTCATGTCACAGCCGGTGACATGAGTGACGGACAAGCGCCCATGGTAGCGCCCTAGCTTAGATCAGCAGGGCATGTGGTTAAGGGGAGGCGGGCATGAGGGGGCCATGAGGCGAGGGGTATATAGTAGTAGTTGGAGCCTGAGAACCCCCAGGCTCTTGATAGTCACTGTCGTAGACAGAACTACAGAGTTCTTTTTCTTTCCTCCTTGTTTCCTCTGGTTGTGCGACTTGGTCTACCGACCTTGTAACAGTTCAGTTCCTCCTACTTATCAAAGTAATCAGCAATGATAGTTTTATTGAAATTTTTTGCTTGTTTTGGTTCAAGCTTCACAGGTCTGCCTGTTACAACTTGCAGCTTGTGCTTCTTGAATTGACATGACCAGTTCTTATCTATATAATGTCCAGCAATGTCAGATGTATTGGAACAAACCATTTTGTGGTCCATTGGCATTCCAGATTGTCCTGCATGTGCAATATGTTGAAGAAGCATAGCTTCTTAAGGGCTTGCATTGATGTGACATGGGCCTCATAGGGCTTGTGTGTTTTACTTATCCTGTCCTAGAGAGCCTATAGAGTAGAAAATGCAACCTGTGCATGGTTCTATGAGTATTAGGTGATAACTGACTTTGGGACATACATTTTCCTTTTGTGCTGCTTCCTTTATAGATGCATAATACTGGCTCTCCAGCTTCTCTTGAGCAGCCATGATACAGTTTTCAGAGTCTGTGTCTCTATATGCATGAGAATTGTGCCAAGCATTGACTGACAACTCATAGTGGTGATGGTGCAGATGAGCAGAAGCAAGTGAGCAAAGTTGTGACCAAGATGCAATGATCATGCATTAAATCCCTGCTATGGTGGTTATCAGCAAGCATGACAATGGCCAAAAAAATCAAAACCTGAATGTTAGTTATACCAGTAAAATAACACTTTCAAATAAGTTGTATGATACCCTAGATGCCCTCTATGACATATCATAGGGATTGGTGAAGTGGGGGCTGAGATACAGGTGAAACTGAACTAGTGATGCTGACCAAAGTGTTAGTAAGCAATAGTAAGCACAGCAGCTCAGACATATCCAATGCTCACATAATCCCAACAGTTTTCACTAAGTTCTTTTAATATTTATTTTCTTTTATATTATATAACCATTGCTTACTAATCAGGCACTCATCAGTAGGCATCTAGATAAGATGTAGATAAAATAGTGGATTAGATACCCGAGCATGGCACTGATGACACATTGGCATGAGTCAATGCACAGCAGTACACAGCCATGCACAGCACCATGCCACAGCCTCATGTAACATACACACAGACCATCTACCTAGGATTGCACAAACAGAGCAGTGATTACAACAGGGATTATTTAGCATATTCATTCATAATGACATTCAATACAAGGTCAATGCTCTTTGCTCCAGATCATTATTAATTCAAACACTTCCTGCTAAAAGAAACCACTTCCACTTTTCCTGTTTCTGTGCATCCTCTAACATAGGGTAATACATCTATGCTCTTGAGGATTAAAAGTCAAAAAATGGCTCCTGATTATCCACTCCTAATAGGATACTTTTCAAGAACATTCCTATTTCAGAAAAAGATAAATTACAAGGGAAACAGGTCTGGTCTGCCATATTAGTGCTTGAGGAGGTAGCACTCTCTATTCCACAGCCACACAGAAGCCTCAGTCCTATGCATGCCAAGAGAAGGGTAGTGTCACAGTTAGGGCAATGAATGTACAAGAGGTGAGGAAAAATGAAAAATTTTAACAATGGGAACTTATTCTTTGCCTTATATGTCAGTCTCTTACTTAACTTTACTCCAGTCCTTGACAAAAAGAATGAAGTATGAACAAAAGACATCAGAGATATCAAACTACTCCCATCAATTGTGACAGGAATTCTTGAAATAAAAATTATTAGTGAAAATGGCAGTGAAGACATGATGGATGAAAGCAGCAGTGTAGACAATAAGGCATCTATCCATCACAAAAATGAACA
This sequence comes from Amanita rimosa, assembly GCA_023014395.1. Lineage (NCBI taxonomy): Eukaryota > Fungi > Basidiomycota > Agaricomycetes > Agaricales > Amanitaceae > Amanita > Amanita rimosa. The sequence continues at coordinate 615,159 of JAEBUO010000016.1, read as the reverse complement.
TGAGAAAGGGAGGTAAATTAAGTACAGACTGTCAGTTATTAGTTTGATTATACAAATATGCAAGGAGGTCTGCACTATCAAATGGTATAGACTGAATGGTAATCTGAGTTTTGAGTTTCTTTGCATAATCCTGTTTCATGAACTGGCTGAAAGCTTTTGCTAAAGCTGTAAAAATATATTCTCTTTCCCAAAATGCTTGCTTAGCAATGATGACAATTGCTTTGAATTGTCAGCATGAATCAGTTGGATGAATGCAAGGATTGTTTACCAACTAAGGCTTGACAATGTGAAGGCTAACGAGACTAAGGTTAATACATCATTCTAGGAGAAAAATTGAATTACAACCATCTGGAATGAGCTTTGTTCATCTGCTTCCACTCCATATGTGTGAAGCACAGAGAACTAAAAGTAGGTATCATGAAAATTAAAATCTGATTCTAGTGAACTAGCATACAAACTGAAGGCAAATGAATGTAGCTGGAAAGAAGATTAGTAATATTGCTCACATCCTGTTAGTCATAGAATCAGATGTCAGGAGAGTCCCTGACATAAAATGGTTCTGCCACTCACTTTCTATTGGTCATGGAATCAAAATCCCTGGCATAAAATGGGCACTGTCACTCACATACTGTTGGTCATGGAATCAGATGTCAGGGAGAGTCCTTGGCATAAAATAACCACTGTCACTCACCAGCTTTTGGTAATGGATTCAGGTTCCAGGAGAATCCCATATGTAAAACTGTCACTCACATCCTGTTGATCATGGAACCAGATATTATGAGTGGCATAAAAAATGGGCACTCTTACTCACTAACTGTTAGGCTGTCAGGAGAGTGCCTGGCATAAATGAGCACTGTAACTCACATCCTGTTGGTTATGGAATCAGATGTAAGGAGAGTCCCTGGCCACTGTTACTCACTTTCTGTTGGTCATGGAATCAGGTTCCTGACATAGAATGTCCAATGTCACTCACATCCTGTTTGTCATAAAATCAGATGTCAGAAGAGTTCCTGAAAGAAAATGGCCACTGTTACTTACCAACTGTTGGCCATGGAATCAGATGTCAGAAGAGTCTCTGGCATAAAATTAACACTGTCACTCACATACTATTGGCAATGAAATCAAATGTCAGGGAAGTCCTTGGCATAAAATGGGGACTGCCACTCACACTCTGTTGATCATGAGATTAGATGTCAAGACAGCTTTGGCATAGAACAAGTGCTGTCACTCACATACTGTTTGTCATGGGATTAGATAGCATTATACATGGCTATGTCACTCACTTCCTGTTGATCATGAGATCAGATATCAAAAGAGTTCCTGGTATTAAATGGCCACTGTCACTCACTTCCTGTTGGTCATGGTATCAGATGTCAGGAGGCAAAATATGCACCATCACCCACATCCTGTTGATCATGGGATCAGGTGTCAGCAGAGTCCCTATAAAATGGGCCCTGCCACTTACATACTGTTAGTCACAGGATCAGATGTCAGGAGGGTCCCTGGCATAAAATAGGCACTGTCACTTTCTGTTGGTAATGGAATCAGATGTCAGGAGAACCCCTGGCATAAAATTGACACTATTACTCACAGACTGTTGGTCACAGAAGCATGTTAAGAGAGTCCCTGACACAGATTGGGCATGTCACTCACTCTCTATTGGTCATGGGATTAGATATTTGAAGAGTCCCTACAATGGACACTGTTACTCACATCCTATTGGGCATGGGTGTCAAGGAAGTCCTTGGCATAAAATGGCCACTGTCACTCACCAACTTTTGATCAAGGATTAGATGTAGGGAGAGTCCTGGCATAAAATGTGCACCATCACTCACATACTGTTGATCATGGATTAGGTGTCAAGATGGTTATGTTACAAAACAGGCACTGTCACTCACTTCCTGTTGGTCATGAGATCAGATGTCAGGAGAGTCCCTAACATAACTTTGTTACTCACTCTCTGTTGGTCACTGTTGATGAGCTTAATCACTAAGTATTCTCAATGACACTCACAGACTGTTGACAAAGCAAGTTATTTGATGCTCACATTCAAAAAATGTGCTGGATAACTTACTTCCTGCAAATTATTGAACTGACCAATGGAAAGACTGATTATATTGCCACTGACCTTCTATTTGATTTTGATCAGACTGCTTAGTAATAAGTTTCATCATCATTTACCCACTATTGTCATAGTATCAAGCTTGGATGCTAAAGGCTTACTATTGCTCACATTTTTCAAATTCTATGCAAAAACAAGAAAATATGTTGAAAACTTTTCCATCTAGTGAAGAAACCCACATCCTACATCCAGTGCATGAGACATACATGACATAAAAATATGCAAATATAGTCACATGTTTTTTCTTTCCAATGCATTGTCATTTCAGGTGAAATATGGTATAAAGTCACCTGTACTTACCCAAAAATATGGGAAATGTGACAACACAGTGATAACAATTACTTTCCAAGCACATTTAATGCTCAAAGCATCTCTGCAATGTATCATTATGTGCTGGTCATAATTGTAGAAGATCTCACTGAAGAGCATTTTTAACACAGAGAGCCAAGTTGTTTGCCTGTGTTGAAACAAAGAGATGATGCAAAGCAGCATTGTCAATTGTTTGAGCAGTTTTCTCTGTCAGTTCAGGACAATCATTTTCAGCCTTGTGCATCTCTGGTAACAGGCTCATTTATAATAGAGTTGAATGGATCTTGTCTCTCACCTTCCAACTTCACAAATGCCTTTGGGGGGTGATTTGTGTCCATCACTCTGGGGAGGTAAACTTCCTGAAAAGTTTTTTCAGCATTTTCTCTGGCCCTTTCCCACTTAACAACTCCATCTTCCATGTCAGTAAGTTTACCCCATTCTTGTATGATTTGGCCATCAAACTTGATGAAAACCAGCACCAAAGGAACTGTATTTATATTAACAAACTGTAGTCAGAATAACTGCTGACTTACCTCCAGTCCCCTTGCTGAAGAATTGAAGTTCTGCATGAAGGAGGGGGCGAGGATTGTCCATGGGTATACAGTACCTATGGCAATGTATATCAGATAAATTATAAACAAATTTGAAATGTACCAAATTGCATGCAGTTGATCTTTGAGATCAGTTGCCATGGATTTCTTTTTAATAAATCTCCAAACACTTTCCATCTCTTCCTTAGAACCAGCCTCAAAGCCTTGTGAGTCATGGAAAATGAAATTGCTGCCAGGATATGTAATTTGGTGCTCAATATCATGTATACCACACTGAAAGGTAGTTCTAAGGTCAATGGCAGCCAAAATATACCAAATAGCCCACCTCTATTGATGGTTTCAGATGAGTAGTACCAGACACCTTTCTCTGAAACAATTGCTTTAACTGTGTCAACCTTTTGGGCTTGGCATAAAGTAGTATTTCATCTTGATCATATATAATGGGTTTTGTGCCCTGTGCCACACCACAGACTTTTTCAAGAATAGTTGTCTTTCCTGCATTAGCTCTTCCAATGACAAGGATGCGAAAATGAGGGCATGCATATCGATTCTTGAGTATATTTATCATTTCTGAGCCTTCAACTCTGTTAGTATTGAGTCACCAATCCTAACATTCAAACATGCACACCTTGAAGATTTATCTTGGACATGATTGGTCAAATTGTCAAACAGCACAAAGGCGAGCTCAACCAAGCCCTAGTTGGTACTAATCGGAACGACGTATTGCAAAGAAGTAAGCGTCCGGCTAGAGCAATGTAACAAGAATACCAAAAGCTGGCGCCGCGGATTCCAACACTTCGCGTCGAATTCGAACGCAGGTAGCCTGTAGCCTGAGGGCAGATGCTGCCAGAAGTAAGGCTGTGCGAGTCAGATGGACTTGTGACTTGGCAACTGAGTCACGTTCATGCCCAGCCGTCTTGGCTTTATTGAAGCCGTCGGCCCAGGATCGGCCCTAGATAAGTGTCAGACTCAGAATTTGTGTGGCGCATCGACTGCTCCCCCTCGTCTTTCTTTACTAGTGTGTCCAGACCACTGAGACCGAGCATACCAGCGTGGCCGAAGATATATAGTAGCAAGATTGATGCAAACTTCGTGCATCTGTACAACTTGGAAAGGACACGCTCCGAGTTCCAGGATTCACTGGCTATAGCTTCACGCACTATTTTCATTGAGAATACGTCAGAACTCCCTTTCATGGACTAAGTAACCGCAACTAGGATGAACAAGTGCCGCTAGCAATAACAACTTTAATGAGCGAGAGTGGGTGTATGAGCCTCACCGACGTATATCGCATTGCTAATAACCTCTTCGCCACTGCACTTGGACTTGGCATGCAATCTTGAGTGTTGAAATGCACAAGCGCGTATCAATACGTGTCACGACACTCTAATGCCCATGCCCATCATATTTTAGTACCTATTCTAAACCAAAAGAATTGCTGCACTGAGCAACGCACATCGTGACTTAGCCTAAGTAGTAACATGAGGCGGGCAAAATATCATATTTAAGTCTTCCTACTTACTGTAGTCTACAAGTACTGTATAGTCAACGATAGTCGTTTTTTTGCCACGATCGAGTGAAGCCACTGTTTATGTAACTGTAACACAGGTTGGTAGAAAAGGTCGAAGGTCAGTTGCGAAGACTGAAGGAGTCAAGAGGAAAAATGGGCAACTTACGACAGAGAAATTAAGCAAAACGATCGCGACGAGACAAAGACAAAAAGGAACTAGGCACAATCCTTCCGCCAATCACTTTGCGTCTTGCATTCCCATCCATCCCCCGGCTCGTTCACTAAGAACCCGCTGAAAAAAGGGGTCGATTTGAACGCCGTTAAATGTATTTGTATACAAAAAAAGAAAAACTTCACACTTCTTTCAGGGGAAAGAAGAAAATGTGCCGAGTGAAAAAACATCTAGTGGTCCTGCTTCACGGATCCGGATACGAGCTTCTGAAGAAGTTCTGACCTTTGATTGCGCGTGCCACGATCACAATATGCGCTGGACACGGGATAACCCTGACGAAGGAACAAAGACAATGGGTTAAGCGCTCTCGGGTTCGCCATGATTGTGGAAACTTACTTTCGTTGAGTGAAGGTGGAGCGTGGAGTACAAAGGGTGCTCTAACTTTCATTTCGCAATCCTTTCACGGCTGCAACACGAGCTAAGAGGCGAAACGATATATAAATACTGCACTGCTATGGCGTCTTGGTACATCCCAAAAACAAAAACACCCGTTCGACACTCAAGTGGTAAGGTGTTCGTTTTTGGCTATTGAAACTGGGGGGGGGGATTGCTAACTTGGCGTACTTTTTTGCAGAAATCGATAGACATGTCCGGCGACAAGAACAAGAACCGCCTCTTCATCACGCTTCAATACCGCTTAGAGCGGCCCGATTTTCACTGGGGCCTTCTCTTGTCGCCCAAGTCGGAGAGTAATGACAGAAACGACAAGGACTCCCATCTCTTCCACGTTACCAATAGTCTTTCTCCTGGTATGCAAGTCGTGCCTGGCCAGAAACCCGGTTGGAGGTACGAGGAGAAACCTGCTAACGTGTTGAGGAGCCATACCATCACGGCACGAGTCCTTGTGGCCAAGCTCTCGGGCACCGAGTCTGTCGAGATGCAAGCGCAGCGCATCCATCGCGTTCTGCGTGATATTCCACTTCGGCAGAATGACGAGAGATGGACATGCAGGGTATGGGTCGTGCAGGCATTGAGGGCGTTGAGGGCCCTAGGTGGCGAATTTGAATCTATTCCAGACGTCACTGCCGGAGGAAGATGCGAAGAGGAAATCAAGGATTTTGCAGAGAAAGCCAAGGCGAGTATTTTGAAGGGAAAGATGATCATCCACCCAAGGGACTTGGCTGAGCTCGATTTGAGGGGCCGTTAAAAGAAATTCTAGATATAATTAATACATACGTTTTCTGATCCATAGGTATCCTTCAATGTAAAATTGTAGAGCTGGGAACAGTCGGCATGAACATGAATCATTAGCGAGGTTGAAGTGCGAATCGAAGAGGGTAGGGATATTGGGGCTGTTGTCTGTGAGACGCGTCATACATCGACGCGTTATTCTTATGCATTCCAGTTACACGGGCACCAAACTGAGAAATTTACGGGCCTGTTCCGAGTCTGTAGGTTGAAATGATCTAGTTGTCAAAGAATGGAAGTGGGGGTATTTTTTGCCACTTTTCTAGCTGCTTTTCGAGGACAATTTCCCGTTTCTATAACCTAGCATGATCTATCCTATATGTCCATGAGACCATGGACCACCCACTCATATACGCCCAAGAACACGGCACCACCAGCTGAAATCCACATTGTCCGCGGCACCACACCCGCGAACAGCGCTTTGAAACCTTCTTGGGTATATATTGTCCGAGCACGTTTGAACAAACTGGGTACGGCGTCTTTGGACGTGCTCTGCAATAAAGTTAGGCTCAGGATTAGGACGGTCGGGGGATAAAGCGGGAAGAACGAACACGAAGATCAAGCATCACCCTTGTCTTTAATACGTCTAATGGCGTAGTGAGGGCCGCAGCCACTCCGCCTGCTACACTCCCGCATAGTGCTGCCTCATGCGCATATAGCGGCTTCCTGTTCAGTCGGATAGACAGTCGGTGCTTGAGAAACTCGTACAACGGGAACTGAAGAGAGGTAAATGGGATTTCGCGCATGACGGTGATTTTGAAGCCTTGATAGAGCCCACGGATACCTTGGGAGCGTAAGACCAGTCGGAGGACGGACAAAGAAGATGGCGCAGTATCTCCGTAGGTGGAAGTTTGCATGCGGGTTTTGACGACGTCGGTTGGGACTCGGATTAAGCAGGCGGCCTAGTTGCAAGGGCAGGCCTGAGCTGGAGAGCAGGGAGGAACGTGCTCACGACTTCACCGATAGAAGCTGATACCATGTGCGTTATGGGTGCGTACTCGGGTGGAAGAGGAGAATGCTTTTTGAGCGTGTCGTACGTTGAGAAGAACGCAGCGGCTATTCACGCAAACTTTAGCCTAAGACCCTTGGTTAGTTAGTATTACTGACCTCCTGGAGCGCTCCCAACGACGACACTGCCGACACCTTTGTATATCCCGCTGAATCCTCCAGCTCGGACGAATCCCTGCGCTGACTGGAGTCGCGTTTTCAGCGTATCAATGGGAAAGAAGAGAAGGTCCACGGCCGTTCCTGCCGTTGCGCCTGCCTAAATAAGTGTGTTAGGAATGACTTCAGAGCCAATTTCAGGACTATTTGTTACCAGAAGTGACTGGACGAAAGTCGGGTCAGGCATGGCGGACAGATGGAGCGCGTGGGGATATCGATCTCCCCACGCCCACGCTGTATCTAGGGATCTTCCACATTCCAGCAAACATTTTTCTATGTCAGACTGAGACATCTTAGAACAAAGAAGTTCATCCTTACGAGCAGGCGGCTCCTAAGCTTGCGCTTATACTGGAACTTGCAGATTATGCCACAAGAAACCTCTTACAAATGAAAAGGGAAAAAGAGAGAGCAATGACTACAGGTTCATTAATCCATGAAGCGATATTCATCCTATTCGACTTTGCTTATTCTTTAGCAAGCCATACATATGTAGCACAACCATCTGCACCGGTCAAAGTACCTCTGCTGAACTGAACGCAATAACAGCAGCTGCAAGTTGACGTACCAAGGAAACTTTCTATCGCCGCGGCTACGACACTCTGAGAGAGAGGAGGACACACACGCATTGTACTGGCCTCTTCGTCTCTCGTTTTTTAGAGCTAGAAACGAAGTCAAGGCGTATGGTAGGAAAGAGCACACATGGCTTCAAGTGTCCAGGACGAACGACCATTCTCCCTCCAAAGTCCCGACATCTCTGCCGAGTGTGGCATTCACCAACCTGCTTGTGGTGCTTCGACGTGTCGTATCCCTTAAATTGGGACATATAGTCTAGCGTCTTCTTCAAGCTTACCTACAGAAAGCGCGCCGGTCTTGGCGGGACTACATTTACAGCACGATGAGAGATGGCAGGCTGCCAGGGCTCTCTCTCTCGGGCTCCCAGACTGATAGACGGCCGAAATGGCTGAAATAAAATCATGAGCAGGCTGGCGGTATGTAGTGTTGATCTGTTTACCAAACAAGTCAGCGTCCTATATGGTAAAAGTATGTTAGTCCTAGTTAGATCAGATTTTACGATGCGATTTGAGATAAATCTGTTACGATCCGCGTCGCAAGAGTTGGCAGTACGTGTGGTCCCCTACGTTTTTCCTTTCGTTTCGACCTGTTGACGTTGTGCGTTTTTGCGAGCGTCATGATTTGTTTTTTTTTTTTTTTTTTTTTGGAAATGCGTAAATCTAAGGTAAATCAATCAGGGTATTGATGCTTTGATGATCGAGAGTACAATGCGGTTGGCCAACCGTCTGCCACCCAGATTGGAAATGCATGCTGCGGACTTTATACTTTTTAGTTGATTCGGAATCAAGGTTTTTGTTTCTACCTAAAAACGTATTTACTAAACCAACACAGCTCGATGAACACAGCGTTTCGGAAACGACGGTTCCCCATCCCAAACCACGTATGAGCATCTGTGTAGTGATTGAAAGGATTGGCAGATGAATATATTCTTGCCAGTTCTTTGATCAGGGATAGACTATTAGTGTGTCATCGCCAATCAAGCCACGTTGCTGACTGACCCTGGCTACAATACGTTTCTAGATTTTGGGCGGCTAAGATTTGGTTTTCATCGACAAGGCAAATCCGTCTCCATTCAATTCACTCAAACATCGTTGGTGGTACACATACTCTTTGGGTATGTCGAAGGGCATGCACATCCTAATCTCACAAGTAGAAAGCCAGTCACGGAATGATTTACATAACAACTGATCAATTTGTTAGTAGGCGATGTTCAAAAAGTCAAGGATCCTAGCATTATAACGTACAGCCGAATAGATCAAGTTGGCGAACCTCTCCGCGAACGATACGTTTTTGTACAAGTTCACCTCAACCTCCTTTTATGTAATTAGAGGTCAAACTTCCTAATGCTCGCATGCTAGGAAGCACAGTGAGTGGCTGCTATCATGCTGAGGACAGCTAGGAAAAACTTGATAGAACATAAAGTAGAGATCCAGGTTGGGAGCGTTTGTATCACGTTTTCAGCGAGTATGCCTTGGACCGTACATAAGTAATCAATCCTTGAACGTAAAATGTTAGTTAGTTACGTTATATACAAGAATGAGAGATCATACCAGTCCAGAAGAGGTCTCAAGCTAATGTATCGTGAACTATAAAGGTCTGCCAGTCATGCACGAAAAAAAAAACCAGACTTCAGTTCATCATGCGTACTTCTGCCTATCTTCTGTCCTTGTTGCTCTGTGCACTCCCTGCTTTGTCTGCGGAATACCGTATTCGTAGCAAAGTCAATGGCGAGTGTGTCGTTGCCGGAAAATACGGGGAACCAGTTAGAACGACTCGTGACTGTGGTCATCCATCCACGGTTCGTGGATAAAATCAATCCATAAGTCATTAAATAGAAATACTGACATCCTATGACAGGTTGTGAATGTCGAGGCGCCGCTCCAGGCGCCCAACAGCTTTGGTCCAGTTTGGGGTGAGCCTGGTGTATGGATCGGCAGAGAAAATGTTTGTCGCCTACAGTGTCATATTGGTTCAATTCTAATATTCAATAGTTCGGGCGTCTCGAATGGACGCGTGCCCCATATACATGGGAGTTTACGCGCGATGGTCCCTTCCATACGTAAGTCTCTCTTGACAATGCTTACGAAATTGGTACTAAATGCGACGTGGCTTAGTGTCCACGCAGGAAACATGTACTGGGTAGAAGGTGAAAGCCAGGTTGGGCTTGGTAGCAGAAAGGATGAGTGGCTCTTCCAGGAAGTCTAGGATGGTATCACGTGTTTCTTGTTGATTTAGTTAAATGTTAGCACGTTAGTCACGAGCTAGCCAACGTCTGATGAATCAGTTAACCCTAAGAAAAGTTTCTCGTTGCTGACAGGAATAATTTTGCTAAAGTTTTAGATATCAGATGTCAGACCCGTCATCAAACCACTTTGCGTGGTTTACCAGTTTGATGCCAAGTTAGCTTTCGGACGCGTCACTGGGCGCACTTAGAGACCACGTAGCTAACCAGGGTTCTCTCACAGTGCCTTGAACCAACATCATGCATCGTGCATCGTGGCAGAATTCGGGCCATTGCAAATGCCCCCTTGTAAAGCATGCTAGAATCCCAATTGAAAAATGGGGCGATGCTTCCACCAGCATTCCCACAGTACTAACCCCGCGCTGGAGCGTCGTGACGTTGACCACGAACGTTGGGTCAGGGTGGCAGCACATGAGAAAAGGGAGCATGAGGTGGGCACACCAAAAAAGAATAATGGCCAGCTATGCAAGACGGGAGACTAACGCAACAGCCCGAGACAAGGGAATGGCCATTGGCCATGCAGCATCTTCTAGGACCTTGTGCCATTCAACGTATAATGGCATTGGCCATTTCTCCCTATCTGTACGGCTTTCCTCCTGTCCATCCTCCTCCAGAGTCCAACAGAGATACTTAGTCATGATCGGACCGTTGTTGTTCAACTATAGCGTGTGAATATAAGTACAGCATGTTCGCTTGTAAAGATCTACCAATTACTATCAATTAGGACCCGAGAAGGAAACGAGCGGATCATACATGATGGGTTGATGCTCATCATCCATCATGTCAAACTACACAATAAGCGTATTTCGGCGGTGAAACTTTCAGTCGGCTACAGCAGGCAGTAGATTCTTTTCTCCGGCCATAATACACCATCTAGTAGTTGTGTGTCGATGTGAGTATCTGAATACGACGTAGTAGAAAAGTAAGTAAGCATGATCGGCTGACTCAAATCTGCAGGATGGATTACCATCAAAGGAGGTTGCAACGGAATGCCAATGAAGGTAAACCATTGATGCCCCTGAGAGATGCTGTACTCGGCACTCGATACATGCTTTTTTCTTGGCTGTGATATTATTAAAGTACCAAGTCTCTCCGCAAACGATCCGTTTTTGTAAATGCAACATGCTCAATCCAACGAATAATCCCCGCTCCAAGGAAAATGAATGGCCGTGACCACGCCTCAGTGCTCAAGTGCGTTAGTGGTTTGGGTAGGACACTCCCAAATTGGATAGATTGTACCAAAGAGATGTTGTTTTGAGTCTACGAAGAGCAAGAGACCGAAAATTCGTGTTGGGCGCGACTTGGCGCCTTCAGGAAAAGTTGATCATGAACGTAAAATACAATGCATGAACGTACGACACAACCTTGCTTGGTACGTGCATGCTGTCAACTAACCTAGAAAAGTTAGGCTAATGAGCGGGTGAGCGACGACGATGCCACTATAAAGGTCTGTGTTCCATGACACGACCTGCAGAGTTTTACTCCCATCTAAACAGTCATGCGTACCTCTGTCTTCCTGTCTGTCTTGCTCTGTGCACTCCCCGCTTTGTCTGCGAAGTACCGCATCCGCACTCGCGAGGGTGACTGTGTACTTGCCTTTCCCGTACCTGGTGACTTGGTCGTAACTGGCACTTGCCATGGCCCGAACACGGTTTGTTGAATTAAGTCTAACCAGAATCGTTGAAGTAACTCATGTACAATGATAGATTTTCGAGGTCGATGCGGACGTCAATCCGCATACTAGTGCTTATGGACCCATTTCGCATGGCAGATTATATATTGGCAGAAGAGAGGTTTGCTGTGGTCTCTTATTCCTTCCCATAAATTCGATTCTGACAGTTTCTTCAGGACGGTAGGTATCTTGAATGGGTTGACAGGGAATACAATTGGGAAATCCCGCCCGTTCACGGAACCCCATACCATACGTGAGGATCTGTTTGTCATTCTTGGCCTATTGCTAATCACATGGACTAGCGTTCACGTACGGGGACATGACGATTATTGGGTGCATGACCATTCAGGCAGACCTGTTAGTTGCTTCCTATCCATTATAATATCTATCACAGGACTGACATTAATCATGTCCAGATTGAGCTTAAGAAGGAAGAGGAGAAGTGGTTCTTTGAGCGAGTTTAGTTGATTCTGTGACTATTGAACAATTTGCTACCTCGAATGAAATCTTCATGTGTTTTACATTGGTGGCGACCTGAAAAGAAAGAAGTGCACGAAACTTGAATTCTAGAACTTCCTGCTTCGCAAATCAATTAGATGATGCACATCTGGTCTCTGGACTTGTCAATGTGGGTAGCGCAGAAGAAAAAGCAGCAGGCGCCGCATACAAACGTCGACCGTCGACCTGATTTTGCATAGCGCGGCGATGTAGTTAGCGGCCGTTGAAGGAGGTTGCAAGGTAAATGGTTTCATCGCCTTGGTGATATACATTTCTCAATTTTTTTCTGGAAGTTACGTTATCTTTAAAATTCAGTCATGCTTGGCTTGAGAATCGTCTTATGTACAACTGAATGAATCAATTGCCAAAAGTATTTTGCCATGCCGCTCCGCGAACAATACGTTTTTGTGCGCATATTTGTTCATGTCAACGGTGTTTCACGTTTAATTCACTAAAGGTACCACGTTTCGTGGCACATTGAGCGGCAGCGACCACCCAAGTACTACACGTCACAGTCGTTTGGTTAGGACGTCGCCCCCTCGGAGAGTCAAACTCGATAGGCATCTGTTGGGAATATGGCAGGGACCCATTGTACTCGTGTTCAACGGGTGAGGTTGATTCCCATTTTTTTCAGGAAGTACAGCGATCTGTCATGAACGTGAGAATCTCGTTATGCGCGACACAGGTACCGTGCCTGTCAAATATGTCAAGATTCCTAACACTGGCAAGAAAAGTTAGGGACGCTGAGTATAAAGGACCTTGTGTCGTTCACCGAAAACACAAACTGCGGAGTATTCCTCACCTCTGAACATCATGCGCACTTCATTCTACCTATCCATCTTGCTTTGCGCACTCCCCGCTCTGTCTGCAAAATACCGCATCGTCAACCACAAGGGTGATTGTGTTCTCGGCGTTCCCGCGCCTGGCCACCTCGTTGTCACGACTGACCATTGCCACAAGGACAACACGGTTCGTGGATCAAGCCAATGGCAGAGCCTTTTAAAGCAACTCACGTATGATCACAGATTGTGAATGCCGATGTCAAGAAGCACCACAAGACAACTGGCCCTGTTTCGAGTGATGATGGTAAATGGTTCATTGCCCCAAGCAAGGTTCGTTCTGGATGACGGTCTCGTAAATTCGATTCTGACAATCTCTTCCATAGAACGGTAAATATCTTGAGTGGGTTAAGACGTCATATGATTGGAGGTTTGTGCCAGTTGATGGATCTGCATACCATACGTAAGGGCCAGTGTATCGTCATTGGACTGCTGCTAATCACATGGCCTAGTATCCATGAAAAAGGACACGACGATAAGTTCTGGTTCGATCACCGCGATGGCAGACCAGTTAGTTAATTTCCATCCACTATAATATGCATTGTACTAACAAAATTATCCAAGATCTTCCTTGGCAAGGACAAGGAGCAGTGGTACTTTGATGAGGCTTAGTTTATTTTGTTATACCAGGATGAATCGATTATTTGAGCAGGTGTAGCTTACTTTGTGACTACTACACAACTTACCTACTGAAATGGGATGTTGATGGTGTGTGGAAAGAAGCGGGACACTCTCGTACAAACAATGATTATGTGTCACGAACTGGTTTCCAGCTTGCCTTTTGGAGTACCCTCGCTTGCACCTGAGATTTCCATGTCCTGAACGGTGCTGCTCGGATAAGTGGCAGGCACCCACGTTTACTGTCCATGTGCCCAACGAAAGCGGCAAGACGGAATGTTAAGTGTTACGAGGTCTTATTGACGGTTCCCTTGACGCAAAAAAATATCCCTTCACTCTCATTGTCACTTTTTCTTTCCAATCTTGTTCGTCGTTTCTTGCAACGTTGAGCGCTGGACTTGAACAAGCCTACTAGTGGGGAGACAACACTTATACTGTCGGAATGCGAGGAGCAGAAATGTCACATACTTCTTGCTTGAACTTGCGTTGCATCATGCATCACGAATTATCATCCTCATTCGAATTCTTGTTTCAGCGAAACTCGAAGCAGTTACCTCACATTGAACCACCCCGACATCAGTCGCACTCGAAGCCCCTGATCACCCCGAAGTGTAGTTATAGCGTTATTACGACGTGTTTGCCTCTGGGAGATAACATCTAACGGTGCTCACTGTGGCACGGTTCCTCGGTCAGTTAGGAGCGTCAGTCTCGAATATCAAGGGACTAAAATTTCATTAAATGTCGCCTACGCTTGTCAATATAATATTCTCTCCATAGGTATTAAGCGGCTCATACTACCATGTTCATTGCTGGACGAGAATGCTTGGTCCCCGAAACGACGTATCAAATCACTCTCCTTGAACACCGTCCGGCCGTTGCTGACGAATCGCAACGCATCAGCGTCGGATAAAAAGTAAGTTGGACCTGGTCTCCAGAAATAGACGGAAAACAGATAGGTGGTGCCATGCTTTCTGAACACTTGGCGTTCCTGCACATCAGCTACGACTACTTTCATCCTTGGGTCCAGGTAAAACTCACGCAAAATGTTTTCCATAATATTATCCTATACTCTCAGGCCTAAGGTACCGATGCCCCGTCACGACGGCAAGCGTGTGGAATGGTTGTAGCCAGATGATCACTTTTCCAGGCACGTTCCTGTAGAGAAGACGTGGCACACGCGAAATCGAATCAGTAGTCAAAATGAATGTACAGTGGTGATACCACGAAGCAGGACACGATATTAACCCGAGGCCCCTTAACGGTCTGCGCACGGACATCCACTTGTGAAGCATTATGCTGATTAGCCGAATCGCCCAGAGCTTGAGCATAAGATACAAAGTTGAGGCCAGAAAAAATAACGATAGCAGCGAGGAGGGCACTGCGCGTGAAGCTTGAAGATACACGGATACTACTTACCCAACTGGAGCGGTGATGCACCCCAAAAGATTTAAATCAGTGGATTTGATTGTCGACCCATGAGAAACGCCCAAGTCAGTGAAAAGAACGGGACGTGTGACGAAGTTATGTTTGGCGTGGAAACCAATCCCGGATCTCTGGATTAAACTCGCCAAGTTCCGCGAGGGTGACGAGGATGCCAATAGTTCTAGGGCTTTTCTTGGTCCATCATTGATGGACGGTCAC